>PVKA01028953.1:0-28823 GCA_004027165.1 Ctenomys sociabilis
AAAAAAAAAAAAAAAAAAAAAAAAAAAAAAAAAAAAAAAAAAAAAAAAAACAAAAGGAAATGTACAACAACTAAAATCAATTGAGTCAGATATGGCAAAGTGAATGGCATATGGTGTAGGATACTAATCAGCTTTTCTTCTGGATGGTTAACAACCTAAGTTCACAAGTCAGAGTTGGAAAATAGAAGAGCCACAAGGCCAGCCAACATTTTGGCCCTAGCCTTTTAAGGTCAGCGAAGACTCAGGACATAAGAGAACCTGTACTGCAACATCATGAAACTCAGGTGAGCTCCAAATTTTCTGAACAAGGAAATTATGGAGCCACAGAGGAAAGCGACTGAAGTTCTATAGTGTGCCTGGGGAGAGTCACATGAAGAGAAAACTTTCTCTCAAGCTCTCACAGAGAGCAAACTGGTCAAGCATTGGCTGTGACTCATCCACATGGATGACACAGACAAAGGATCTACAGAATAATGTACAGGACTACAAGATAAACCCTGAGAGGACTTCACTGACCACATAAGAAATATAAAGTTCAAAACATTTCTTGCCCATGCCACTGTTGGTGCCACTCAGGGTCTCCACATTCACTGCTGCCACCATTTTGGAAACACACGGCCATCGACCCTGTCTTTTTCTTTTTTAATACTGGAAATTGAACTGAAGACTTCACATTTGCCAGGCAGGCACTGTGTTGCTGAGCCTTGTCCCAGACGTGTTTGTCTTATTTTTGTTGTTCTTTTACTCCACCCAATTGTGATTGTGGCATCCTGGTCTCCCAGAGGAATGCTGTCACAGCTTGGAAATTTTTCTTGTCAAATCCACCAGAGCCAGACATTCAAAGATATTCTTCCCTCCTATAAAATGGGCTTATGGTGGCCTACAAGCCCATGTTTACCTAAGGATGAAAGTTTGCCTGGTAAGGTAAGTCAGTGGCTTATGGCTTTAAACACCACCAACTTCAGGTTAAGTGCTAGGATCCTCCTGCTTACCCTCTGCAGTGCTTCTCCAGAGTCTCTCTCTCCTCTGTCGATTTGCTGGTCTTTTCCCTGGTGCCCCAGCTGTGACCCAGCTTGCCCTACCTATGCACTGTTTCTCCCTGGCCTCCAGGTTTGAGGTCCAAGCCACCAGGTGTCCAGCCTAGCCTGAGGCTTTGCCTGCTGTGCTCCTTGATCCCCTAGCACCTCTGTATCCTGCCCTGCTAGAGAGTCAGGACTTGGACTACTGGCCCAGCTAGCCTTGAGGTTCAGGCACATAGACCCCTTTTTCAGCCATTGCTGCTCTAAGGCTTAGTGCCCTGCTTGGTCCCACTTAACACCAAGCTTTCTGTGGAAGTAGGACCTCTCCAGCCTCTCTTGGAGCTCCCTCCAGGTCTTCTGTCAGGTGTTGGAAGTCTCTGTCATCTGGGAGGGAAACAGGGAAGCCCTGTTTCCAAGCTGCTGCATGGTTCCCATGGTCTGAGTGTTCTCCTGTGGTCAGTTTCAGGTCAGAAGCCCCAGGCTGTCACAACCTGGGAAGGCAGCTGTTGTACTCCCTGGGACCTGAGCATGGGACGAGAGTCTTTCAGATTTAACTAAAGTGGAGTTCTTGTGATTTTTATTTATTTTTATTTTAGGGAAAGGTCTACAGGGTATTCAGGGTCTCACTACTAGATTGGACTCATAATGATCCACCTGTTTGCAGCCTCCCAAGAGCTAGGATTACAGGCTCGTTTTTTTTTTTTTTTTTTTTTTTTTTTTTTTTTTTTTTTGTCTTTTTGAGACAGGGTCTCACTATGCAGTTCAGGCTGGCCTTAAGCTCACTTTGTACCTCAGGCTGGTCTCGAACTCACAACAATCCTCCTGCCTCAGCCTCCCGAGTGCTGGGATTACAGGCATGCACCACCATGCCCGGCTCAGGCTCGTTTTTTTTTTTCTTTTTTTGTTTGTTTGTTTGCGCCACCATGCCCAGTCTTAATTGCCTTCTCTGGGTGCCCTGGGAGGAGGGCCAGCATGGCAAACCCCTGTACCTGCTTACAAGCATTTGAATCCACTGACCTTTTTGGCCACCCTGAGTTCTTGTGATGATATCATCCTAGATTAGAGTATGCCCTCAACCCAGTAAGGGTTAGAAAAGAATGGAGCAGATGGGGACCATAGAGCCAAGTAAGTCAGGAAGAGACAGGCAGAGCCTGGCATTACAGGTGCTCTGAAATCCAGAACTTTTGCAGTGCAAACATGAGCCCCCAAAATATCAGAATTTGGAGCATTTCAGATGTCTCACTTTCAGATTATGGCTGCTCAACCCACCATTTGTCTGGCAATCCCAGGAAGCCAGAGTGCTGAGGCTGGTGTTTCTGAGCTTGGGCTGGGCCCACACCACTGCACCGCCCTGCCCCCCCCCCCCCCCCCCCCCCCCCCCCGCTTTAGTTTGGATATATGCATTTCTCTCGTCCTTTTCTTTTGTTCTCTGAACTCCTGCTCAGCTCCTGGCCCTGGTCCCTAGCACATGCTGCCTCTTGACCCACACACCCATCTCTTCTCTGAAAACTTGACTCCACTTCTGCACTGAGCTCAACAACTCCTCCTCTGGAATTGGACTTCTCTGCTGCCCAGCAGGTAGACTTTCTCCTTGGAAGGGCCGGGCTCCCCCTCAGCCCCTCTCAGCAGGCAAGAATCTTAGTGGTTTTCATCTTTGTGTCTGCAGTTCCTAACATAGGCATAATAAGTGCATAGTGAATGAATGGATGGTGGGTGGATGGATGGCCTCTGTTGATGAGCTGGGTGATGGACTGTGGATCCCTAGACCAGGTGGTTCCCAAATGCAAGTGAAAAGTCACAGAATACAACTGAATTCATGTGAAAAGGGGGATTAGAGTAATGGATTAAGAAAAGCAAGCCAAACTTGGCCGTGCACACCTATAATGCCAGCACATTGGGAGGCTGAGGCAGGAAGAGCACAAGATCAAGTTCAATCTGGGCAATCCTGTCTCAGAATAAGAAATAAGGGGCTGGGGAGATGGCTCAGTGGAATGAGCACTTGCTTCCCTGGCTAGCGCAAGGGCCTGAATTCAATCCCTGGTTCCTCCAAAAAAAAAAAAAAAAAAAAAAAAAAGGAAATAAAAAAGAGCTGGGGATATAGATCAAAGTGAAGGCTTTAGTTTTTGTTTTTATGTACTTAATACAGGGTAACAAGGTCTCACTACACAGATCAGACTTGTAGTGATTCTCCTGTTTTTGGCCTCCCAAATGCTGGGATTATAGGCGCTGGCCACCACACCTAGTCTCAGTCTCTCAGTTGTTGTCTCAGCAAGGCCCAGGGATGGGGCGGGCATGGCACACCAGGATCCCCTGCACCTGCCTAAGTAAGCAGCTTTGGGTTTGATTCCCAGTATTCGGGGGGTGGGAGGGATGGTACCCTCAGCACTCATGTATGGTGCTCACTAGCCAATCAAACCCCAGTGTAAATTTTTCAATGGGATTTATCTAAGTGCTTCTCTTGTAAAATGATAAGTTGGCTTTGCCTCTTGGTTTGAGGGACGCCACAGCCAAGCTGCTGATGGGTTGTTTGATATCAATTCTGCCTTGCTTTTTGCTGTAGAGATCCTACTCTTGTCCAAGTGTCGGCTTAGGAGTAAACCATGGATGATTGAAACCACCATGATTCTTATTCTAAGGCTAGTTAATTTGGAAGTGGGCATGTGATCCTACTTTAGTTGACCAGGTAGAATAAACATCCTTCTAGAGAACTTCTGAGAAAGAATTCTATACTCCAGGGCCAGGGATAGAGCTCAGTGGCAAGGTACCTGCCTTGCAAATACAAGGTCTTGAGTTTAATTCCCAGTACCAGGAAAAAAAAAATTCTATACTCCTGAAAGAGAAGCATGAAAATAAAGCTTCCCCTTTTCTACTGAACAGTGTTATATCTGCACACAGTCTTAGAACTGTGGGCAGCCACCTTGTGACCACTTCATGGAAGAAAATGCCAAGTTCATGGACCTTAAAGATGTTAAGGAATAGCAAACCTTAGATCTGTTCTACCCAAGCACTGCTTGTTACAGAAGTAATATATTTTCTCTCCTGTGTAAGCCATTTTAAGTTGAGTGTGGAGTAATTTAAGATGGAATTGCCCCAGTAGCTATCACACAATGCAGGTGTCACCCCAAGACAGACGCCTAAAAACTTCATCATCTATAATGCATATTAAACAAAAGTTTTATGTGTGAAACTACAGGTTTTATTCATGTATTCTTCCCTCCATCTAACATATATCAAATGCCCTTTTTATGTGGGTCACACTACTACATTCTGAAATAAGAAACAAGGAAGTGTGAGAATCAGTTTATAGCTAACATTTAAATCCTTCTTTATATTATTCTCTCTAAAGTTCTTCAAATGTAATTATTTTCAGTTTAAAGCAGAACTAAGGTGTGTGTTGGGAGCCATGGAAGCTGGAAAGTAGTCAAATGTGGGCAAGTGGGACCAGACCTCAGTGCCTAAAGCAGACAAATGACCTCAGTCCCGAGCTAAGCATCCTGACTGGTTAATGTCTGCTATTAGTCGCCAGGCAACTTTGTGTCACATGTTACTAACTTTGCAAAGGCACAAGTAACATATTGTTGCTCAGGGGGTCATCCCTCCAACCTGGCAGCTGAGTATCACCTAACCCAGTTTTTGTCTTCTTGTCTATTTTCTTCATTCTTGTGGCCATTTCTCCTGTATATAACGGATCACACTGAGAGACCAATGGATCCCCACAGGTGTGATTTTAAAGAAAAACCCACAAACACTATCTTGGCAGGTGTGGTGGTATCTGCCTATAATTCCAGCTATTTGGGAAGCTGAGGCAGGAGGATAGAAAGTTTAAAATCAGCCTACATGCCTGTAATCCCAGCACTAGGTAGGCTGAGTCAGGAGGATCGATGGAGAGTTCAAGTTATCCAGCCTGAACTAGTTATCCAGGTGCTGTCTAAAACAGCAGCAGCAATAGCAACAAGCAGCCTGGAAAACTGAGAGCCTGTTTCAAAATTTAAAAAAAAGTTTTGCAAGTATAGCTCAGTGTGAAGGCCCTGGGGGTTCAACCTCCAGAGCCACAACAAAAACATAAACATACAACAGAAAATTTGACAAGGGCCAGGGATATAGCTCAGTGGTGGAGCATTCCTGCTGCAGTTCCATCCCTAGTGTAGTGCAGGCGGGCACTTGCATACACACCACACCCATGGAGCTGCACTAATCCTTAACCTTTTACAAGAGGTAGAACTTTCACTCCGGCCATGTTTCATGCCTCAGACTTCTATGGAGCCTTTATTTATTATTTATTTATTCATTTACTTTTGAGACAGGGTCTAACTCTGTGGTTTAGGCTGGCCTTGAACTCACTATGTAGCCCAAGCCAGTCTTGAACTCATGGCGATCCTTCTGCCTCAGCCTCCCGAGTGTGCATACCACCATGCCTGGCACTGTATTTAGCCTTCTAGCCCAAAAAGCAAGAGAACAAGGTCCACGGAAGCCCACCTGGTCCTGCTGGTTGCCAGATGGGGTGTGAGGGGGGAGGGCTGCTCCACCCCCCAGGAGCCAGTCTCCCTGAGCTGACTTCTGACTGAAGAGTAGGTCTGAGCAGGGCAGAGCCTGCAGAAAGGCTGCTCAGCCAGGCAGTTCCTAACCCAACATGGCCTCCTCACCTCCTTGCAAACTTTCCTGTCCAAACTGGTTTAAAACCTGCAGGTAGTAGGCTCCACAGGATAGGGAATAGACGCAAACAGGAAGCCCTGCTGATCCCAGAGCCTGGTGGGAGTCACAGCTCCGCCCCAAGAGAGGTATGGCTGCCAGGGAGCCCAGCACCAGAGAGGGAATAGGGGACCGCATAGCTACACACGCACTCAGAAGCCACTTCACTGAAATGAGTTGTAAAGAAGTGAAAAAGCCTTTCTCATTAGAATGAAGCTGCACTCAAAAAAAAAAAAAAAAAAGGTCTGCATATATGTAGCACTTTCAGAAAGGTGAAAGTGGTACAACCCCCACGAGGCTAAGACACAGGAGCAGAGAGCCTAGCAGGTAGTTCTGTGTTCACTACCACCTATGCTATAATCAGCATCTTGTTTAAGAATGCAAGGGGGCCTGGGAGATAGCTTTCCTGGCAAGTGCAGGGTCCTGGGTTCAATCCCCTGTACCGCAAAAAAAAAAAAAAAAAGCAAGAGGGAATCAAAATATGTCATGCATCTAGGTGTGGTGGTGCACACCAGTAATCCCAGCACTCAAAAGGATTGCCATGACTTTCAGGCTACCCTGGGCTACACAGAGAATGTAATCAATGTACACCCAAAATGTACCAATTTAATGGTACATTAATGTATGTAATTGTATGTACAATGTATATGTATAAGAGGGGAAGCTGGGCATGAGGGCAAACACTTGTAATCCTGGCACTTGGGAATCTGAGTGAGGAAGATTGCTGTGAGTTTGACAGCCTGGGCTCCATAGTGAGTTCAAGGCCAGCCTGAACTACTTAGTGAGACTCCTGTCTCAAAAGGGAGTCTGGTGTGGTGGTGGGTGCTTGTAATCCCAGCATTCTAGGAGGCCAAGGCAGAAAGATCACCAGTTTGAGCCCAGGCCAGGAAAATTCAGGGACTTAGCAGGATCTTGTCTCAAAATTAAAAAAAAAAAATAAAGGTATGGGTGGGAGTGTGAGGTAGAAATGTAGCTCAGGGCAAAAGCCTTGGAATCAAGCAAGCTTCAGTAGGGGAAAGAGGGGGAGAGACAAGAGTGAAAACAATGCCAGCATGAATAGTTTGATAGCTATGAAATTATGCTTTGCAAAAACCCATGGCTCAGATAGCTCAGTGGATTAAAGTGCACCTGCTTAGGCAGACTCAGGGACTGGGGTTCCATTCCCTGTGTGCTGTGTCAGTCCCACCCCTGGGGTGTGCTGAGACAGGGAATGAGACTGGGTGTGGTGGTGTGCACCTGTAATCCCAACACTTGAGAGGCTGAAAACAAGTGGATCATCATGAGTCTGATCTGTGTAGCGAGACCTTATGAACCCTATACTAAATATAAAAACAGAAACAAAAGCCAAAAAAAAAAAAAAAATGACTATGTTCAAACCCAACCCTACACATATGGATAGGAATCTTAAGTCAGGGGTGTCTCTTATTTTTTTATTTTTTATTTTTTTCCCCCTGGCACTGAGGATTGAATTCACAACCTTATGCTTTTGAGGCCGGCGGCTCCCCAGCCCCAGCAGTGTCTCTTATGAGAGGCCCCACAGCTTCAGAATGAATGAATCCTAGAAATGGTACTTACATTTGGACTCTCATCTTCTAGTGGTTCCTATCTTGGGCCTTCTCACTGGTGGTCTCCTGACAACCATCTTTTCATGTAAATCAATCCCCTGTATCTGCTTAGGATTGGTCATCTGCTCAAAAGAATCTTCAACAATTCCAGTAAAATATAAAGCTTAAATGGAAACTTTTTTTTTTTTTTTTTGCAGTGGGGGGATTAAGGATTAAGCCTTTGAATTGAGTAACATCTCCACCCCATTTTCTATTTTTTATTTTGAGGCAAGCCCCCCCCACTAAGTCACTGAATTTGCCTGAGCTGGCCTTGAACTTGTGACCCTTCCTGTCCAGCCTCCAAGAGTGTTAGTGTTACCCATGTGCATCATCATCCCAGGCTCAAGAAGGAAGGTGAAGATAGGATGGGGAAGTGGTGCCCGCAAAAACCAGAGCTGCCTAGACCTCAGCTTCTGTGGAGCTGGGCCCTGTTGTACTCCCCAATAAATATCACTTTTGGAGTTTATGTACAGTGGGGCTCCCTTTTCTCCTTTCCTCTCCTCCCCCTCTTCTAAGTTAATCACTTTACATTTCCTCCTTATCCTTTTATTTCTTTTTTAAAATTTTATTGGTTGACAATATTGAGGACTAAACCCAGGAGAAGGGCTGGGGAGATGGTTCAGTGGAATAAGCCCTTCCTTGGCAAGTGCAAGGGTCTTGAGTTCAATCCCCAATTCCGCCAAATAAATAAATAAATATGATAAACCCAGGAGACCTGAGCTACATTCTTGGACCATTACATTTTTTTTTTTTTTTTTTTTTGAGAGGAATTGCCACTGAGTTACCAGTCTGGGGCCAATGTGTCATCCTCCTGCCTCAGCCTCCTATGCTAAGCCTACAGGCCTGCACCCATGTTCCTGGCTTATACATACAGTATTCTTTTTTTGTTTTCGCAGAACCAGGGATTGAACTCAGGCCTTTGCGCTTGCCAGGGAAGCACTTATTCTACTGAGCCATCTCCGTGGTCCCTACATACAGTATTCTTACCATCATCAATGGTTCATCATGTGTCAACCAGGCCTGGCCCTCCCTGGCTGGGCCGTAAGCTCCCAGGGTCTGGCCCCTGTACAGCTGCTGTCCAGGGCCTTCCCTCCCTCTGGGCTGCTTCCTTTCCTCCCTGGCTAGTGTGGAGGACTCTGGATTTGGCAGACAAAGCTGTTATGCTGATCCCCGTACGTGGGCTTTACAATGACCCTCTTCTCCCCGAGCCCCAGAGTCATCCTGGCTCCTCACTCAGCAAAGGAGGCCCTTCTGAGTCCCTTGTTCCTCCAGCAGTAACTGACGATGCTGTGTGGGTCACAGGCCCAGTACTAAGCTCTGGGTTCAGATGGGCAGGTGGGAGCTTTACCAACTGTGGGATTTTGGGTAAGTAATGAACTTGGCCTCTGTGTTTCCATCTGTAAAATTGGTATAGCGATGGACTCCCTGTAGATGACTATGGTGAAGAGTAATATGAGGTAATAAGTAGTCTGGGACCAAATCAAGGAATGTCCTGGCTACTGAAGATTTTATTTATTTATTTATTTATTTATTTATTTATTTATTTATTTATGTATTATGTATTTAGTACAGAGTCTATGGGGTCTCACTGCACAGATCAGACTCGCAGTGATCTTCCTGTTTTCAGCCTCAAAGTGCTGAGATCACAGTGCCACCATGCCCAGTCTCAGTGCACCCTGGGGGCGGAGCCAGCACAGCGCTATTGAACGTTTTAAACTTGAATCGGAAGGCAACAGAGGGGTCTGGGAGATGGCTCAGTAGAATAAGCGCTTCTCTGGCAAGTGCAAGGACCTGAGTTCAATATCCAGTTCCACCAAAAAAAAAAAGAAAAGAAGAAGGCAATAGGAAAACTTTAAATGAGTGTTTCTGAGGCAGTGAAACAGACTGAATTGTGCCTCCGGGAGATAATTCCAATGGCAGATAGGATGGGGATTTGGAGAAGAATCTGGGAAAGAATCCTGTGAACATCACGAGTCCATCCAATTGGTTTCCCCATTCACCCTCACAGAACAATGGACCCAGATTATGCACCCTGGAAGGAGATGGGGAAGCCATAAGCAGAGGAATTCCTTGCATCAATTCTATCCCTGCATGGTGGTATGAGCCTGTAATCTCAGCTACTAGGGAGGCTGAGGCGGGAGAATCACAAGTTCAACATCAGCCCTTTATTATTATTATTATTCCTTGAGTATTTTTTTGTATGGAGTTGTTTTTTGAGACAAGGTCTAGCTATATGATTCAGGGTGTCCTTGAACTCACTCTGTAGCCTAAGCTGACCTCAAACTCAGCAATCCTCTGGCCTATACTTCCTGAGTGCTAGGATTATAGCTGTGCACTGCCACACACAGATGGAGTTGGGGTTCTTTTTGTTTGTGACACTGAAGATAGAACCCACAGCCTCATGTATGTTAGGTAAGTGCTCTTCCATTGAGCTCTATCCCTAGCCCTTTTTATTATTTTGAAAATGGGCTCCCTACATAGGCCAGGAAATCCTGTTACATATGCGGGATTATAGCATGCCCCTGCAGATTTTTAAAAATTATTTAACAAGTATTTATTGAGAGGTTTGAGCTCTTTATTTGGGGACAAATTTGAATAACAACCTTGCCCAGGGCTGAGAATCCAGTGCATGAGATGATAACCATACACAATTACGAGCATGTGTTAAAACATCAGTATGAAGAATGTGCAGTTAGATCCTGTCTTGTTTCTGTGGCTGTCATGACAAATGTTCATGAACTGGGTGACTTTTTTTTTTTTTTTTTTTACATTAAATTTATTGGTACATTTTAGGTATATGTAGTGATCACATTCATCAAAGGAAATTTGTACCTATACATGATATGACTTTTTCCCCCATTCTCCTCCCCTCCTTTCAACCTTCCTTATTACAAAAGCTTTGTTTCCAGTTTTTTCTTTTCTTTTCACCTAGGTGGCTTGCTTGTTTGCTTTATGCATTTATGTATGTATGTATGTATGAATGTATGTATGTATGTATGTATTTATTGGTACCTGGGATCTAACTCGGGACCTTGTGTTTGCCAGGCAGGTGCTTATGCCACTGAGCTATCTCCCTGGCCTTCAACGGGGTGGCTTTAAACACCAGAAATTTATTCTTTAACAGTTCTGGAGGCTAGAAGTCTGCCATGAGGAAGACTAGCAGAGCCTCTGCCTTCTCTCTGCATGTCTCTGGAAGGACATTTGTCATCAATGGCATCCTGTCCATAGGCTCCAGGAAGCTCTCTTCTCAAGATCCTTTACTTCATGCTGTCTGTAAAGAGCCCTTGGAGTATACTTCCCAGGTTTCTGGGATCTGGATGTGGACCTGTGATTTTGGGTGTCTGCCAAGCTGTACAAGGAAGGTGACACCTGAGTGCTTTATAAGTATTAGCACATCTCTGAGCACAAAGGGAATGGGTTGAGACATCTGCTCCCCCAGATGTTTAAGAGGACAGTGACAGAATGAGCTGTGAGTTTGAAACAGTTGTCCTGTTGGCCTGAGGAGATGGAGAGGGGAGGCTGAGGGGGAAGGGTGGCTTGGTTTAGGTTCTTTACACCACACAGAAGCAGGCACATGGCTTGAAAGGCTCTGGAAGCCTCACTCCTGGGTGGGCTGGAGTTGGCCACTTTCCACCAGGGGAGCCAGGGCCCCCTGCTTGCTCTGTTCCCAGCCTGAGTCAGTTCTGGATGTGTTTGCTGTTTTAAACTCTCTCAACTGTCCCCCAACCCCAGCAGGCTAGGGAAGGCTCATTAGCATGCATTTTATTTCTATGGGGCTTCTTCCCCAGGGCCGCAGGGACTTGGCCTGAGCACTTTCCAAAGCATGACATTCCCACAGAGGCCACAGCATTACTCAGCAGTCAGAGGCCACTGTGCCCATGGGCAGGCATCTTCCTTGCCCTGAACTTAACCTCAGCAGACCTATTTTCCCATCCAAACTGGAGGTGGATGATACATGGTGAGAAGAGACTCCAGGCCTCCAGGCTGTCAGTGTGGTCTCTGAGCATGCATGGCACTGTGGGTCATACAGAAGTGGGGATTCACACTTGGAAGCTTACCAGATCTCCTCCAGAGCCAGGCTTATAGGTGGTATAATACATGAGCCCAGCCTCTTCTCTGTACTGTCAAGGGCAAGTTGTCTCAGGTACCCAATTCCAGTCTCCTTGTCTGCAAGATGGATGCTAGCAGGACAATGCCATGAACCAGCTGGAGAACACCATGAAGTATAGTTAGACTCAGCTTATTCTGTGATTTAGTGCTTTTTTTTTTTTTTTTTTGTACTGTGGGTTGAATCTAGAACTACATCCTCAGTCCATTTTTTATTTAGTTTTGAAACAGAGTCTCCCTAAATTATCTAGGCTATTGAATTTTGATCCTCCTGCCTCAGCCTTCCAGAATAGTGGGATTACAGACAAGGGCCACCACACCCAGTGTGGCTAGTGCTAAGCTGACATTATTTAAATAAGCAACTGCATTTCAAAGACAAGCTTCAGGGACTAGGGGGTCCAGTTCTTTGTTGTTTTTTTTTTTGGTGGAACCACGGATTGAATGCAGACCAGGGATTGAACGCAGGCCCTTGCGCTTGCCAGGGAAGCACTTATTCTACTGATCCATCTCCCTGGCCCAAAAGCATTATTTAACTTAATTCTTTTTCTTTTTGGCAGAACTGGGGATTGAACTCGGGTTCTTGTGCTTTCCAGGGAAATGCTTATTCTACTGAGCCATCTCCCTGGCCCCTGGGGGTTCGGTTCTTGCACCTGAGCAGGCAGACACATCCTAAAGAGGACAGACCTAGGGCATCCCCAGCTGGGGAAGGCTGGTTGGTGTCTGTGGCTGTGCTTCCCTGCCTCCACTTCCCTCTGCCCATATAAGCTGCCCAGAAACAGTGGCCATGGGAGTGAGCAGGGCCACACAGGGTGGGCATAGTGCTCGGCCGATCTGGGAGGTCAAGAAGAAAAGGAGCCAGCAGCAGTCAGCCAGGAAGGGCAAGGTAAATGCAAGAGCACACATGTTCACTCACATACACACTTATACTCATTCACATTCACATGCAAACATATACACATGTTCTTAAAGACTTCCATACATTCACATATCGCTCAGTGAACGACAGAGTCAGTGAGACCCTAAGATAGAAGTATCAGGAGACAGACAGACAGACAGACAGACAGACAGACAGACAGACACACACACACACACACACACACACACACACACACACACACACAAAGAAGTGAAGCACACAGCCCAGTGCTGTCAAGAGAAAAACTTCAATGGAATCACAGAGGGCCATGGATGAAATGGACAGAGGGCTTGAAGCCAAAGGCTTCATACAGATCAGCCCTGTGCAGGTCAGAGCTGCTTGGCATTCAGCAATGGGATGGGTGGCAGCTGCCATTTGGCTTGCTCTGTGATTTGTCAACCATTGTGCTTACCCTTGCCCTCTTTCTCCCAGGAAAGAGAGGCTGCATTGCCCAGTTGGCGTCTATCTCCTGGGCTCAAGGGATCTTCCTTCCTCATCATTCTGAGCATCTGGTACTATAGATTTGTGCCCTCTACCCAGCTTGCCTATCATTTGGTCACCTTCTCTGATTGACAATGCTCCTGTCAGGGATTAGTGCTACAGCCTAGCACCACAAGGACACTGAGGCTCACTATCCCTGGTCCCCAGCCAGCATGAAGGCTAGTGCACAGGCTGAGTATCAGCTCTTCTCACCTCTCCTATCTCTCTGCTCCAAACCCCTGGGTGTGAGACAGTCAGATCACCCCAGTCCATACCCTCTTAGCCCCCCTTACTCCTCCTGTCTTCACAGCAAGTATCCCCGGGTTCTCTCATTCCCTGCCTGGGGGCCCATTGCTCAGCCTCCCTCACACAAGCTACAGCCAGGGAGTGACCACACCAGTTGGCCACCTGCAACCAACATGGGGGGGGGTGGCAGGCAGAGGAATGCACCCCTCTTCTAGCTCAGTGGAAATCCTTGGAGGGTTCCTGCAGAATTGAGCCCCTCACCCTCAGGTCTGCCTATTTCTGCCCCAATCCCTGAACCTTAGCTCTTACTCATCTCTGTTTTATGCTTCCTGGGCCCCCACTCCTTTCCTGGAAGCAACTCTCCAGTGAAACCAGCTGTGCAGGGCCTGGTCTCAGCTCTGCCTCCTGGCCCCACCTCCGTGTTGGCACCAGGGGAGCTAATGCTCTTCACCCCTCCCCTTCCTCCTCCTTGGGGATTCCAGAGTTCAGGTCGGATCTATTGTTTGCTGAATTCAGAAGCCACTGAGTTCCCTGGGGGTCCAAACCACACTTGTTTATCCAACAACAGTTCATTCTCAGCAATCATCTCTAGTTTTGAAACAAATAAACAAGGGTGCAGAAGCTGGGATAGGGTAGGGGTCAGGACTTTTAAGCATTTGTGTTTCCAGCTATCACACAAGACCCTTCCGGGTCCCTGTTTTCCTGATGTGTATTTCAAAGGCAGATTTCCTTTATCTTTTGATTAGAAAAAGCCTGGGTTAGGAAGATAGCTCTGTGGTCTAAGCGTCTGTCTGGCAAGCCCAAGGTCCTAGTTCCATCACCAGTGCCACATGCTGTGCTGCATGGTAGTGTATGCCTGTAATCCCAGCGCCAGGGAGGCTGAGACAGAAGGATCACTATGAATCTGAGCTGCACAGCAAGACCCTGTATCAAATAAATAAATAAATAAATATAAAATAACATAATTAAAATTATAAATGTGAATATTTAAAAATGAAATATGCTTTACTTATTTATGTGTTCAATAAAATGTAAATATTTAAAAAGAAAATAAAAGAGAAGCCTGTTTTCCATGTTACAGCCTTCCACAGTGGAAATCTTGGAAACTAAAAGCAAAGTGCCCTCACAGTCTCATCCTTTTCTCTTGAGGTGTTTTTTTTTTTTGGTGGTAGTGCTGGAGTTGAACCTAGAACACGGCATGGTAAAGGAGCTCTCACTGAGCTACACCAGTCCTAGGAGCGATTACTTTTAATTTTCTTTGGACTAGGACATTTTCCCCATCAGAGAATGAGCCCAGTTGTCCTTCAGGGAGAGCCAGTGCCCATTTCTTTTTAGAGAGTTCATCTATTCATTCACTGACAATGTTTTGAAAATCTATTAGGTGCCAGAATCGGATCTCCTGGCAGGAGAACCTTGAGCAGCTAATTTGCCCTAACCCCCAGGATGACCCAGTGGGGCCAGAGCTGCCTCACTATGCCTGTTTCAAGGGAAGGGTCCTGCCTGATTGAGAATGTGGAGCCAGGGTGCCACGTGGGTTCTCATGTCTCAAGGAAAGCTAACTTTAACATATTTATTAGCTTTTATTTTTATTCACACGTGTATTTTTGTTAAACATAAAAATCACGTCCTCTATCATGTAACAATTCCAAATAAACTTCTGGACTTCAAAACAAAACAATGGGCAGTGCTGCTTTATGTAAACCACCCTCCTCATATAGCCGATGTATGTCTGCACCTCTAGCATCCAGGGTCTGAGAAGTTCGGTCCGAGGTGGCTGCCTTTCAGTTAACCTGAGGGGCAGGCACGAACGACTGACTTTCAGGCGGAACCGTTCCTGAGGGATGTGAGCGGACACCTGAAGTTCAAAAGTGCACCCTCAGATAACTCAGACAGGCAGGAGGGGATCCCATCCGAGGGCTGGGAGCCATTTGTTTTTCTCCCCTCCGCGAGTCTTCAGGTCTCGCCAGGGGAGGTGATTCCTCTTAATGCTACCGGCTGTGCCACACTCACACGCCTCAACAAGGGCTTTTGTTCCAAAAGAACCCGTCTCGCCCTTAACCAAACCAGGTGTTCTGTTAAATTCAAGGAAAACAATTCGGTGGGGGAGCATTTGCGTTTTTAAGGAGCTGGCTAATTTCAAAGACAGGAGGTGCGAGGGAGAGCTCTAAGAAGCGGTACCTCCACCGGAGCCAGGTGCCACGCGCGCCACTCCCCCTTTGCTTCCTTTCAGAACAGGCGGGCCCCTGGGGTGAGCGGAGACACCCAGAGCCCGCAGGGAGAGGTGCCCAAGCATCAGCAGCGTGGGGCTGGCGGGGCTCCCGGGCGTCCCCCCTCGAGGCGGGCCTGCCGCGCGCGGCGTGAGTTCGCCATTCTTCCTGTCCGCTGCCCGTCCTGCTCCCGCGCGACCGCCGGCCCGAAGTGCGAGACCCCGCGGGACCACCAGGCTCCTCTGAACTCTAGCTCCAGGGGTCCCGGGGACCGGGCTTGTCCCTTAGGTGGCCGCCCACGCGCGGTCGCCGGGGGGGCGGTGCCTTCGGGAGGAGGCGGGGCCGCCGCAGCCCCGCCCGCCGCCCGCCTCCCGCCTCCGGGGCCTGGAGCGCGCGTGGCCCGAGCCGCCCGGCAGCGCCGCGCCCGGACTCGCTGGTCGCTGGCGAGGATGCTGGCGGGCTCCCCTGCGCTCGGCCCGCGCTCCCGCCGTGGAGGGCCTTGCGCGCTCGCCTAGCGCCTCTGCGACCCCCACGCGTACCGGAGCAGGCCCGGCCGGCGCCCCTGGATTTCCTGCCCCGCCGCCGCCTGCGCTTCCCTGAGGCGGACGCCCGCGGATGCTGAGGGGCTGCCTCGCGCCTCTCGCGGTCGGGTCCCGGGCCTGACGGCTGGGGAGCCGGGGCCGGGCAGCGCGGCTCGGCAGGGAGCAGCGCCTGGTGCACTGAGCCCGCAGCCCGCACCCGGCCGTCCTGGAGCACGCGGCCCTGAGTCCTGCACAGGTAAGTGCCGGGCCGGCTCCCGGCTTCCGGGGGCACAGGCAGCGCCCCGCTGGTAAGGGTTGGGAAGAGGGCCTCTAGGATCCCGAGTCTCGGAGGGCTGGGTGGAAAAAGGAAGTAAACAGAAGGAAGATACAGGAATCCCCAGGATGGTTCTGGTTTCTTCCTGGCACGTTTTATTTTCAGCTTCAACGGATTGGGCCTGAGGGAATTTAGGTGAGGAAGGCTGGGACTGAGAGGGATGACACAGAGATCGGTGCTCAGGATGGAGGTGGCAAGGCCCTTGCATGAGACAGGAAACCGATGTCTGGTGTAGACAGCTGTGTGTGCTGTGTGGGGGCAGCGGGGAAGGCCCTGGTGTGGGGGCGCTTTCGACAAGGAGCCTCCTGTGAGGGTGCGGAGGGCTGTGGAAAGCCACCCAGGAGGAAGAGATGTGCTCCTACTTAGCGATGTCTTTCTAAGTTTCAGATGACTGCTGCCACCCGAGCCCTGGAAATCTGCTCTGTGCTCCTACTAGTCCTTCAGCCCCAGCCCAGAAGAGGGGTTGCACCATCTCTGGGTCACAGTGAGCCCTGGTAGGTGGCCAGTTCCTGAGCCCTTCCTCTGCCCACACCTCTTCTCCCGGGCCCAGTGGAAACAGACGCCGGCCAGGATGCCAAGGAACCAGGGCTTCTCCGATCCCGAGTACTCGGCAGAGTACTCAGCCGAGTACTCTGTCAGCCTGCCCTCTGACCCTGAGCGTGGCATGGGCCGGACCCATGAAATCTCCGTCAGGAACTCGGGCTCTTGCCTGTGTCTGCCTCGCTTCATGCGCCTGACCTTTGTGCCGGAGTCCTTGGAGAACCTGTATCAGACCTATTTCAAAAGGCAGCGCCATGAAACTCTGCTGGTGCTGGTGGTCTTCGCAGCCCTGTTTGACTGCTACGTGGTGGTCATGTGCGCTGTGGTCTTCTCCAGTGACAAGCTGGCTCCCCTCATTGTGGCTGGGGTGGGACTGGTGTTGGACATCATCCTCTTTGTACTCTGCAAAAAGGGTCTGCTCCCTGACCGGGTCAGCCGGAAGGTGGTACCCTACCTGCTGTGGTTGGTGATCTCAGCCCAGATCTTCTCCTACTTGGGCCTGAACTTTGCCCATGCCCATTCAGCCAGTGACACGGTGGGCTGGCAGGTCTTCTTCGTCTTCTCCTTCTTCATCACACTGCCCCTCAGCCTCAGCCCTATCGTGACCATCTCTGTGATCTCCTGTGTTGTACACACATTGGTCTTGGGAGTGACGGTGGCCCAACAGCAGCAGGATGAGCTTCAAGGGATGCAGCTGCTGAGAGAGGTGAGTCCTGTCTTCTTCCACCCTGCATCCCCTTGCCATAGGGGCTCAGGACTCCCCAAGTAGAAGGGGTATATGTGACTCGAAGGGTCAGCAACTGGGATTCTCATCCGATAGTAGGACCCCCTCTCTCGCAACTCCTGGCTTAACATACTGTGCCATCCAGTGATTGCCCTTAGGGACAAGAGGCTCTCAGGTCACTGCCACCTGTGTTCTTTCTGAGCAGTTGATAGGAAGACCCTTGTAGGGCTGGTCTAGAGAAAGCATTATTCTAGCCAGGAGAACCTCTTGTGGGAATTCTGCTCTTCAGCTGTCACTGCCTACCTCTAGCATGTGACTTGCCTTGTGTGGGCTTTGTCAGCGCACCTTTGTAAATGGGGTACTGCCTGCCCTGCCTGCAGAACATGGCGGTTGTCAGGATGAAAGGAAATGTAGGTGATAGTCAATAAGATACGTGGATAAGATATGTGAAGGGCTGTGGAGAGAGAAGATGTAGTTATCATGTATCCTGCTTCTGCCACCAGGAACTAAGGGTGCCTTAAGGAGTTAGATGAGTGGAGAAGGCACTGTGGGGCCACTCCTGGGGATAGTTTTGCTGCCCACTGTAATGTGGAGTCTGCTAGACCTGAGGGATGGTTTCTACTGGAAGAAGTCAGATTTTGATCCCACCAAGTGCTAAGAACCCCCACCAGGCCCTGGGAGACCACAGCAACTGGACCTATGATCATAATCTTCTGTGCTCATTATCTGGTGACCAAAAGGAACACCATGGGTCTTAGAGCCCATGGATTGCACAATCTTACATCCTACTGTCTACTTCCTTATTTTATACTTGAGCTTGGAGCAGCAGAGTGATCTGTCCAAGGTTGCACATTTATGGCAGCATATGGCTGGATTGTCCTTTCCTGCTTCTGCTTCCAGCTGTTTTCCCCCTGTATCTCATTGCCTCTGTCACCATGACCGCTGTCTCCCTGGGGCTGGGAGCTGAGTCTCCAGGTGCATTTGGTAGTTGATGCAAGAACCCTGGGGGCTGCTCCATCGCTTCTGTGTGGGGCCATAAGAGATTATGGTTTTTGCTCAGGTTTAATTTTTTACCCCTAAGTTCTTGGATCAGAGTACTTTCTGTTTTCCTGTTCTGACCCGGGAGGTGACGTGTTTTGTGGGAGCTCCCTGTCCCTCCATTCTGCATGGCTCAGACTTGGGCTGTGCCTGTGCTTGTGCTAACAGGTCTCTTTATTTTTCTCCCAGTTCCCTTCCCTTCTCAGGCCCTTGCTGTTAGAACATCTGGGTTGATGGGTTTCAGTTGTGCCCTGCCTATTGAAGGCTTTGCAAGACCCAGCCTGGGAAAGCCTGGCCGCAGTCATTCCTCTTGGGAATCTGTTGGGATATGATCAGATTGGCTGGCACCATTTGGGGCCTGAGGTCAAATTCTAAATTGTTACCTTCTAGTGAATGGTCACTTCCTGCCCTTTCCTCCTTGCTAGGATCCCTGGCTCAAGGTGCTGTGAACAGTTAATATAGCTATGCTGTATGTAGGCAGAAGAGCGGAGCTTCTCCCAGTGGGAGCACAGAGCCCCTCCTTGAACCTCATGACCTGCTTATGGATAGGAGTCTTCTGGGATAGGGAGAAAGGGCCTTTGAGGAACATGAAGTAATTCATCCTCCATGCCATTTCCAAGTCTTGGCAGAGTTCTGAGATGGAGCAGATAGGGACCCTACCAAAGTGTCAGTGATTCTGGGTTTCAGCAGGGAGCAGACTGAGGTATGGAAGGCAGTGTGTGTCCCTGGGTGGGGATACCAAACTGATGACTAGAGAACAAGGCAGATCTTCTTCCCAGGAATGGTGTCAGGCCTCCTGGCTTCATGCTGGTGAGAGGACCTGATTCCTACTCCAGGGCAGTTCTGTGGAGAGTGGGGCAGGCATGGTGTCAACTTGATGTGATGACCTCCTGAGTGTCAGAGAGGCACGGTATAGTGACCTGTGACTCCAGTGGCCCTTGAGCAAGGAGTGGACTATGGAAACTGGCCATGGACCAGTCTGAGGGTGAGTGGACACATTTCACTCCAAGTTTCTCTACTCATGCCTTAGCCTTCTGATTTTTTTCTAGCAATGGTCACAGGACTTTAGCCCAAGCAGGGAGTTTGGGAGAACATCTAGTCCCAACCCACCCATTTTATAGAGATAGCAGCCGTGCTACCTCCTAGCCTAGGGCTCCTGTGTGGTTAGAGGAGCATCATTGTGTACTGCATTGGGTGTTTGTCCTGTTAACTAAGAGCTCAAGTCTGCTTCCCACCACCTCCTGAGGACAAGGATGCCTGCCGTTCTTCCCAGATCTCACTGAAGGCACAGCCTATAGGGATTCCCCAGCTCTCTGCTCATTGACTAGGTGGAAGCAGGAATCTTTTTTCTACCCTGGATTCTTCTTACCTCTACCTCTGAGGAGGTCTGGGAGAGCCTTCAAGCCTTGTTACTCTGGGGCTCATCTCCTAAGTAACCAAAGAGGTTCTTGACAAAAATGACTGGGGGCTTTGATCCAGCCAAGGTGTGGCCACAGAGCTCACAAGCCCCCAGAAACCCATGTATCATCAGTAGAGTGTGTACATAGCATGCACAAGGCTCTAGGTTCCACCCACAACACCAAAAATAAAATGAAAGTAAAAAAAAAAATAGCATCCCAGGGGAGCATGACCTTGACATGAAGCTGTGCCGAAACTTGGCTTTAGGACTAGAGAGGGGAAGAGAAGGGGACTCCCAAGGTTAAGCTGGGAGCCTGAGACAGGAGGCTGAAGGCCCAGCTTACAGTGGGCTGTGTTCCAGAAGTTTCTGAGTCACTTGTTTGGGACCAGTATGACTTTTTAAAAGGTGCTTGGTTCCCAGGCTCACCCATCAAAGTCCTCCTAAGTCAAAGAATTGCTGTATTTCTCCCTGAGTGTTGTGGGGACCTTGCCTGGGTAGCTCTGTGGCTGTGGGGAGGGAGACCTGGGACCATCTAGCCCTGGCCAGCAGTGGTGAGTGTCATTCTGACCTGAGCCTGCATTGCCTCCTGGGTGGGGGGCTCCCTTAAGGATGTGAAAGGCAGGGGCATGAGAACCAGATGCCATGCTGTCCTAACTAGGCTACCTCCCAAGAACTTTCTCAGACCTATTTGGGATCTGCTTTCCTCTTTCTGCTATCTATGTAACTCCACTCCCACCCCTGACCTGGGCAAGAACCCTCCTTGCATTCATTGTAAAGGACAGACTTGAGTGTCATAGTTAATACCTGGGGTTCTGGAGGGCTTGTGAGTTTTGTGGTTTGGCTTTTGCTGCTAGTAGAACCAAGGTAGCTTTTCTAGTGTTAGCAGTCTTTCTCTGCAGCCCTCATGACCCCCAGTCCATACCCAGCTCTCTGTGGAGGACAGAAGGTACACACGGGGTGCCAGGCACCCTGTCTGTCCTGGGTTCTCAAGAACTGGCAGATGGGATTCTAGTGGGAGAGCAGGTTGAGGCAGGGGGTGGGTGGGCCTGGAGCTTCACTTTTTCACTGCTTCACTGACAGTATTCTAGAACATTACAGAGTATTACTGGGTCTGGGCTTTTCAGCACTCAGGGACCAGGAGAGTGTATCAGGCTGTGATGGGGAGAGCCTGGGCCTGGGGCTGCCTGGGGGAGGGTGGTTATGGGAGGAGCTGGAGCTGTTTCTGGCAGCCTTTACCTGGGTCTCGCCTCCCCTGGGTCATGGCTTACATAGCTCATGAAACATGGTTAGACCTGTACTCACCCAAATGTAGAGGAGAGGTTTGTTTGGCTTACTGTTTTAGTGTCCGTGGATATTTAGCTCCAAAGCAGAGATGGCCTGGTGGAGGACAGCTGCCTAGCCAGTGGCAGCCGGGCATCAAGGGACCATTTTAGGTCCACAGTGTAATGGCCTGTTAAGATCTTTACTCACAGAGTAAAACAGGATGATGCTGTGGATGTATGATTCCTTTTACACCTGCAAATTGCATGAGAAGTCACTCACCCAGTAAAGGAACACATGGAATAGGGAGAGTGTGTGAGAAGGGACAATACTTCCAGAGACAGCCCTTCTGAACCTGGATTAAATGTTCTTATACAATGATGTAAGGACACCTTAAATCATAGGTGTGATTGGCTCTATTTCACAGATGAGGAAACTAAACTGAGGCCCAGAGAGGTAGAGGAGATAAACGACTGGAGAGGGGACACTGATGAGTGAGAGAGGGGGATGTGGGTTTCCCTGAAAGCCCTTTTTGCTCTTGAATGCAGCAGGCATTGGCCTCCTCCTGTGTCTTTGGCTGTCTAGAGGCCTTTACTGAATGCTTAAGTACAGCACCTAGAGACAGGAGGCCCTAAAACATGATAGGAAGCACCCCCACCCTGAATTGGATGCAAGGAAGGGACAAGCCCATGACAGAATGTTCCCTGTAGGCCTGCACCCAGAGCATGTGATGCATGTGAGGGA
Organism: Ctenomys sociabilis; assembly: GCA_004027165.1. Classification (NCBI taxonomy): domain Eukaryota; kingdom Metazoa; phylum Chordata; class Mammalia; order Rodentia; family Ctenomyidae; genus Ctenomys; species Ctenomys sociabilis. The sequence continues at coordinate 21,829 of PVKA01028953.1, forward strand.
TGTGGGGAGGGCAGGAAAGCAGCAGGCCTGGGTTCTTTCAGCCACAGAAGCCGCCTGTGGGCGAGGCCGTGCATGGACAGATCAGGAGAGACAGACATCCTGGTTCTGAGGCCTGAGCTCTGCCACTAGGCCTGGGCAGGAGGGCAGCAGCCAACTGTTCTTGAAGAGCACGCAAATTGGCATCTGGGGAGACCTGGACTGCAGCAGAAATGCATAGAGGGAAGCTGCAGGGCCCTCGAATCCAGCCAGCTGTGCAGGATGGAGGATAATGGATTACTGAACACGTGAACAGTTTTTGTGGAAATTTGCCCCTTGTCCCTGTCCCTGGTCTCATTTCTCTGTGGCCTTTTCTGACTCTTATCTATGTGTAAACAGCTTTTTCAGTGTGTCCTTGTGGTTCATGTGCAATTTAGGGCCCACCTTTCACCCACATTTCACTGACATTTTACTGGGAACATCAGAGTGCTTCTGTTTGTGATTTCAGATAGGCTCTTTATAATCAAGTTTTTCTCAAGAGGAAAAGGAAGCCTAGGGCTGTACTGGGGTGGAGGACTGGGTAGCTTTGTATGAGCACACACGTGTCAGTGCATGTGCACACGCACAGACATGCACTCTTGTGCCTGAGCTTGGCTGGCCCAGAGGTCCTGGTAAATTTTCCATGGGTGGAGCTGCTGGGACTCCAAGGCTGCTGTTGTCCCACAATTTCTTTGTACACCACAGATCCCCTTCTGGTGGCCTGGCCCTGAGTAATTCACACACCCTCTCCACTAGTTCTCAGGCTGAGACGCCTGTGTAGCCCAGGATCTGTGTCTGTGGGAATGGCTGGGGCCCCCCCATTCCTCAGCTGTCGCCCTGGTCTAGTTGACTGTTGTCTAGTGAGAGACAGACAATCCTACTTTAAAAATGAGGAAACTGCAATGTGTGGTGACTAAAATGACCTGGATCAGGATTTGAACTTAGGCCATTAAAATCCAGAGTTCCTTGTCTTCTGCATCACTAAAGAAACCTGCATACCTTTCCTCAGCTGTTGGGTGTATGTCCAACAGGGCCGGGGCTGCTTTCTCAACCCCTAGGCATTCAGGGGGGGTCATTAAGCAGTGTATGCTAATCAAGAAGCATAGCTGTTGGGGTGTTGAGTGTTGCAACCAATAGCCCTTGTACACAAATGTCCCTGATATCAACCAACTGGTTAGGACAGTATTAAATTCTGTTTACTGTGTGGAATGTAGTGTTGCATTCTAAAACATTTTTTCTCAGAAACAGATACCCGCAAGTTTGGACAAATAAGAATTATATATTGGTTGGTGTTATGGCTCCTGTCTAGATATCCCCCAGAAGCCTTATGCAATCATAGCTGGGGCTTTTCAGAGGTGGCTGCATCTAGAGTGTGTGACGCTGGGACTGATCCATGGTGCAATGCTGGGATTAAAGCCACTAGGATTAAGGGTGTGAGTGCTGCATGCCTTTAAAGGAAGGTAGCCTGGATAAGATAAAAGGGACAGAAACAGAAAGTTGCTTCCCTTGCTACCTTCTGCACATCCCCCCACCCCATCTCTTGTGTGATGCCTGTCTGCCAGGCCACTCTGCCTGGGAGCCAACAGATTATGGACTAAAAGCTCTACAAATTGTGAGGTTAAATAAACATTCCCTCCTTTAATGTTGGGTGTTAGGTATTTTGTCTGAGCAACTAAAAAAGTAAACAAGACATTGGGTGTGGTGGCACATGCCTGTAAAGCCCAGCACTCAGAAGGATCATAGTTTTGAGCCCAGCCTAGGCAATTTAGAAGCTTTGAACTTAGTGAAACCCTGTTTCAAACTAAAAAAAGGCTATGAGTACAGCTCATTGTGAAGACCCTGATTCAGTCCTCATTACCACACATACACACAAAGAAAATTCTGTGTTGGCCTTCTAGGAACTTCCTAGTGTGGGCTGCCCCATTTGTTAGCAGTCTTCCTGAAGACTCCTCCATTTGCTTACCTTGTGTTTCGGTAATCCATTGCTGTCTCACAGTCCCACACCTAGGGGCTCCAGAGACTAATGGTTTATTATTTCCTGTGGTTCTCTGGGCTCTGTTCTGCTAGGGTTTTCTGCTTTTGTGCCTACCAGAGGTCGCCCACTAGCTGCCAGGGCCGATCCTTTCATCAATCCACGATGAGCTGAAGGACAGGGCAGCAGTTTCTGAGAAGGTTTTATTCTGTGTCTGTAGCACGACCTCTCCAAGTGGCTTGCTCCGGCTTCCTCCAGGCATGATGTTCTCAGGGAGAAGAAGGAACTTACTAGAGTTGAAGGCCAGGTTCATAAAGCTAGTCACCAGGCTACTTAGGCTGGAGGAAATGATTCTGCTGTGGGAAGTAAGGGTGATTTGGCAAAGGCAGGAATGACCAGGTGGCACCACCTTTTGAGGCTGTTTACCAAGCCAGGAGGTAGGAGGCAGATGCTCATGAAGTGCTGTTGCTGGGGTAGGGGTGGGTCAAGGTGTGTTCCGACCACATGGTCTACCACAGGGTATGTTTAGCTTCATTAAGGTGTTGACACTCTATCCTGTGCAGTACATTGTTTCTCAGGTTTTGGGGAAATTTTGGAATAACTTGCAGGTGAAGAGAAGATGGCTCATAGTTCTGTATGGCTCTGCCTTGCCTCTCACGTGGGGAGAATTCATCTGCTACTCTTCCTAATGCAGTGGGTCCTACACCCAGTCCAGGATATGAGGAGGCAGTCTTGTCTTTTCTCTCTGCAGCAACTGGTGGGTGGCTTGGTTCTCACATTTGTGTGCCTTCCCCAAGAGGCTTGGTACGTCCTTTAAAAGCACGTGGAGTGTGGCTTTCTCTGCAGGCTGTCATTCACCTCAAGAAAGATTAAGGCCAGTGGTAGATGGCATTATGCACTCTTTGTGATGCCTTTGTATTGCCAGTTATTCTAGAAATGTTTGTTGAATACTTACATTCTAGCTTTGCTTTTACCTTTATTTCCTTCAGTGTCAACTTTCATGGAGAGTTTGTTAAGTTTCGGCTATATCCAGTTCAGGGGAAATGTTCTTATGTTAATCCAAGTGCTTTGAGAACGAGCTTTTAAAGTGAGATGTATTTACTTGTTTAAGAGTGCTTGCTGATCTTTGCCACTTGTTAATAAAGACCATCTTGGGTGCAGGTACAGAGCAGAAGTGAAGGAGGGATTTTAGGAGTTACTGACATTCATCCTCAGGCAAAGATTGCAGTCATACCACCCCACCTACCCTGGTTGCTCCTCCCATCTAAGGGGCAACTTCATTCCTTTTTACTGCCTGTCAAATATTTAATTAAGGTAATAAATAAAGGGCTGGTGAGATAGCTTAGTGGTCTAAAGCACCTGCCCAGGTAAGCTTAGGAAAGTGCAGGGACCGCAGTTCAATCCCTGGCACTACATGTGCAGCAGCTCTGCCCCTAGGGCAGGCTGAGCCAGCCACACATGCGCGCGCGCGCGCGCACACACACACACACACACACACACACGACAACCAATAGTTCCTGGCTGGGTGTACAAAGAATGAATGAAGCTCAATCTCTGCCCTCAAGGAGTTCATGAGCTATAGTGTAAATCCTGCTGGAGGGAGAGAGCATGGGAAAACAACTAAAGGAGGCTTCTCAAGAGCTGCTGTTGAGTTGGGTCTTAAAGGATGGGTAGGAGATTGCCAGGTGGAGCAGTGGGCATACGTCATAGTCATAGGAAACTCTGACTTACCTGGACTGGTAACAGTAGCGGGAATGTGCGGCAGGAGCTAGGGAAATGGAAGAGGGAAGCCAGGTAGCAGAAGGACTAGAAAATTTGGGTTTTGTTGTTAAGATGATGAGGTTCCAATGAAGGAATTAGGTAGAGGACAGGGAAGATCTGGATGGGATGTGGAAAACCATTCTGGTGGACGTGAGTGAAGCCAGGACAGTTTAAGAGGCTGCTAAAGCCTCTTATCAAGAGGGATGGAGACCATCTTGAGTTTCAGGGACCCGTGGGACATCCACATGTCAGTGGCAGACTATCCTATGGATGATTAGTGAGTACACGCTATACCCTCAGCCCTGAACTGAGATCTCAAGCTTAGAAGAAAGGTCTAGACCACTAGATTTGAGAATCATTGGCATTTCAGTAGTACCTAAAACTGGAGTGGGGGAGAAGATGAGGGATTTTCTAGGGAGACTGTAACATCAGGAAAGAGGGCTTGAGAGCCCATATGTCTCACACTGGGAAGTGGCACGAGCCGTGGGGTCTTCAGAGGAAGCACCCATAACCACCTCTGCTTTTTGCCTGAGCAAAAAGTGTGTCCTGTGATGGGTAGAGGAGGGACCATTACAGCACAGAGGCACCCTGTTTGCTGGCATTGGGCATCCCTGACTACTATTAGGTAAACTAAGTCAGACCTAGGAGAGGTAGGGGCTGTGGTGTTAGGTCATGCTCCATTTCTTCCTGTTGTCCTGGCCAACAGGACCACAGGGGTGTTACGTTGTTATCTGTGGGGTGGCGTGACTGATGTAAAGAAGGTGTCTTTCAAACCATGAAGCACTGCTAGTTATTTCTGTATTACAGTTCATCTTGGATGACCATCTTTCACCTTTGATTTATGAATGAATCAGGCCAAGTTCGGTCATTATTTTTTTCTTGTGAAAAGCAAAATCTTTTTTTTTTTTTGAGAAAGGGTCTCATTATGTAGCCCAGATTGGTCTCAGACTCACAATAATCCTGTTGCCTCAGCCTCCAAGTGCTAGGATTACAGGTGTGTGCCACCATGCCTGGTTTAAGAATATTTCAAACTATAAAATTCTGTACGATCGCAAAGCCTCAAATTCTTTTTCTGCAGGGGTTTTTTACTAATTTATTTATGGTTTTTTAAAATTTTTTATTTAGTAAAGGGTCTACAGGGTTTCACTGCACAGATTGGACTTGTAATGATCCTCCTGTTTTTCAGCCTCCCAAGTGCTGGGATTACAGGCACACACCACCATGCTTAGTCTCATTTGCCCTGTCAGTGTGCTCTGGGGTTGAACCCCTGTTCCCTGCGTCTGCCTAAGCAGCTTTAATCAGCTCTTTAATCCACTGAGCTATCAGGCTGGCCCTTTTTTACTCATTTATTGATTTTACTTAACCCTTTGTTTTTCCTTACTAGTGCTGTTCACACATTATATCAGCAGGCTTGTTGCCTCTTTGCTTATCACACCTGGCCATTTCTTATCTAATACCTCTTCCTTCTGGTCATCATTTTTTCCAGCTATTCCTTCAAGCAAAATTCTTCTTTGTGGTTCCTGTGGAATTCACTTAGAGTGGAAACAAACTAGTTTTTCTCCTTTTCTCATCCTCCCCTCAAGCACACTTTCTTGTAAACAGAGGACTGACACATCTCAGAAGAGCTCCTCTCTCTACCTCTGTTCCAGGCCCCCAGTGCAAATGGTCTAGGTTTGGACTTTGCAGGATTTCATGTTGTGGTTTGTTGGTCACCTGTCACTTTGAGATTGACCCTCTGAAATACAGTCTGGTGTCAGATGAGTCAGGCCTGTCAGTGTAGGTGTAGTTGCCCCCATCCTCTGTCATTGCTTTCTCTACCTGGGTCCTAGGCTGCACTTGGAGGCTGAATTTTTCTTGCAAAGGGGCCAGGCTCTGAAGGATTTATCCTTCATGGGCCAGATTCTTAAAGAATCACAGGTAAGCACAAAGCTGAGTAATTAACTTAGTTTATTTTCTGTTATTGTAAGAAAATACTTGGGACCTGGCAATTTATAAAGAGTAGATGAGCCAGGTAACTCAGCCAATTAAAGCATCTGCTTAGGGGCCGGGGAGATGGCTTAGTAGAATAAGCACTTGCCTGGCAAGTAGAAGGGCCTGAGTTCAATTCCCCGTTTTCAATCCCCCATTCCACCAAAAATAAAAAAATAATAAATAAATAAATAAATAAAGCACCTACTTAGGCAGATGAAGGGACTGGGGTTCTATCTCTAGTGTGCTATGCTGGCCCTGCCCCCAAAGTGCACTGAGAGAGTGATTGAGACTGGGTGTGGTGGCATGCACTTGTAATCCCAGTGCTTGGGAGGCTGAAAATAGGAGGATCACCATGAGTCCAATCTGTGTAGTGAGACCCTGTAGATCTTGTACTAAATACATTTAAAAAAAAAAAAAAAGAACAGAGGTTTATGTCATGGTGGTTCTGGAGACTGTGAAGTCCCAGAACACAGGAAGTCCTTCGTTCCTGTGGTGTTGGCATCTGGTCTGCTTCTGGTGAGGGCCTTATGCTGCCTCATGGGATAGCAGAAGAGCAGGCAGTCACACGCGGCAGAGCCAACAGGAGTTGACTGTGGCAGTCTGCACTTGGGAGGATGAGCCCACTCCTGCAAGAAAGGCACCAACCTCTCTTGAGGACCTAATCACCTCTGAAAGGCTTTCCTACATCTGAGGACCATTATACATTTCACTATGAGGTTTTTTTGTTTCTGTTTTTTGTTTGTTTTGTTGCAGGGCTGGGATTGAGCCAAGAGCCTCACATTGCTAAGAAAGCATTATGCCACTGAACTACATCCACAGTCATATTCAAAGGAACAATATGATATTCAAGCCTTAGCAGTCACCAGCTTGATCATGACAGATGGACCTTCCTACCCTCTGTGGGAGGGTAATGGGGTTGAGGAGGTAGTAATACCTCCCTGTGTTATCACTTCCCAATACTGATGGGGATGATATACCCTCAACCCTCTCACCCCCTTTTTGAGACAAGGTCTCACTGTATACTTCAGGTTGGCTTTGGGCTCACCCTGTAAGCCTTGAACTTGCCGAGTACTGGAATTATAGTTTTTTTTTTTTTTTGGTCTTTTTGAGACAGGGTCTCACTATGCAGTTTAGGCCGGCCTTAAGCTCACTTTGTAGCTCAGGCTGGTCTCGAACTCACAACAATCCTCCTGCCTCAGCCTCCCGAGTGCTGGGATTACAGGCATGCACCACCATGCCCGGCTCTGGAATTATTGGTTTATGCCATCATGCCCTG
>PVKA01028954.1:0-28831 GCA_004027165.1 Ctenomys sociabilis
ACTGAGTTTCATGATGTTGCAGTACAGGTTCTCCTATATCCTGAGTCTTCGCTGACCTTCAAAAGGTAGGGCCAAAATGTTGGCTGGCCTTGGGGCTCTTCTATTTCTCCAACTCTGATTTGTGAACTTAGTTTGTTAACCATCGAGAAGAAAAGCTGATTAGTATCCTGCAGCATATGCCATTCATTTTGCCTTATCTGATTCAATTCATTTTAGCTGTTGTTGTATCTTTCCTTTTGTATTTCTGCTTTTCGCTTCTTATACTAGGGAGACTATATGATATCTACACATGTGTGTCTGGCTTATTTCACTTATGAGTATATGTTCAAGTGGCATCCACTTCAGTATAAATGCTTCAAACTTATCATTCTTAATAGTTGAGGAGTACTCCATTATATAGAAATACCACATCGTTTTCAACCATTCCTCATGTGATGGACATCTTGGTTGTTTCCAAGATTTTGCTATGACACATTGCACTGCTATAAACATAGGTACACATATATCACTATGATACAATGTTTTCAGATCGTTTGGGAAAATTCCCAGTAGGGGGATAGCCGGCTTGAATGGGATTTCTAGGCCTACTGTTTTGAGGAGTCTTCACACTGACCTCCACAATGGTTGTACCAGTCTACATTCCCACCAGAAAAAGCTACCAGAATTGATACACAAATTCAGTAGCATGGCAAGATACAAAGTCAATACTCAAAAGTCCATATCACTCCTCTACACATATAACAAACACACTGAGAGGGAAACTATAGAAACAATACCTTTTAAAATAGCACCACAGAAAATGAAATACCTCAGAATGCACTTAACCAATGAAGTCAAAGATCTTTTCACAGAAAGTTACAGCACCATAAGAAAAGAGATTATTGACGATTTCAGAAAATGGAAAGATATTACCTGCTCCTGCCTGAGAAAAACCAACCTCATGAAGATGGCCATACTCCCAAAATTGTTGTACAAATTTAGTGCAATCCCTGTCAAACTGGCACAAGCATACCTCACAGACCTAGAGAATTCATTCTTAAAATTGATTTGGAACCACAAAAGACCTAGAATAGCAAAGGCAATCCTGGCCAACAAAGACAAGGCACTTGAAATTATACTACAAAGACACTGTGATACAATGAAAACAATACTGGCAATGAAATAGACCTGAAGATCAATAGAATATATTAGAACATGCAGAAGCCTCTGTAAACACACTCAGCCACCTGATCTTCGACAAAGGGGCCAAAGAAGCTTACTGGAAGAAAGATAGCCTCTTGAAGAAATGGTGCAGGAAAAACTGGCATTCTAAATGCTGAAAATCGAAACTTGACCCAGCTCTATCATCATGCACTAAGCTGAAGTCAAAATGGATTAAAGATCTAAACATTAAAACACAACCACTCAATCTGCTGGAAGAGAAAGTAGGAGGAACTCTTGAAGACATAGGGGTAAGCAAAGAGTTCATGAACAAACATGTATTCGCATGGGAAACACTTGAAAGTATCAAAAACTGGGATCAACCGTTCTTGAGGACTTTCTGATGTCAAAATAAATTGTCAACAAGCCAGGCGTGATGGCACATAGCTATAAGCCCAGCACTAGGAGACTGAGGCAGGAGGATTGTTGTGAGTTCGAGACAAGCCTGAGCTACAAAGTGAGCTTAATGCCAGCCTGAACTGCACAGAGATCCTGTCTCAAAAAGTCAAAAAAAAAAAAAAAAAAAAAAAAAAAAAAAAAAAAAAAAAAAAGAAAAAAAATGTAAACAAACTGAAAAGATAACCCACAAAATTTGAAAAAGTCCTATATAATAAGAAATCAGACAAAAGTTCTGCTGTCTAGAATATATAAAGAACTAAGATATAACAGGGCCCTCAAATTTAAAGACTGAATCCAGAAATGGGCATCTGAGATGAATACACACTTCTCAGAGGACGAAATTAAAGAAGCGAATAAATATATGAAAAAATGCTCCACATCGCTTGCCATTCATGAAATGCAAATAAAAGCAACACTGAGATACCATCTCACCCCAGAAAGAATGGCTATCATAAGGAAATCAACCAACAACAAATGTTGGAGAGGTTGTGAGGAAAAGGGAACACTTCTCCACTGCTGGTGGGAATGTAGACTGGTGCAACCATTGTGGACAACAGTGTGGAGACTCCTCAAAAGAGTAGGACTGGAAATCCCATTCAAACCGGCTATCCCCCTACTGGGAATTTTCCCAAAGGAACTGAAAACATTGTATCATAGGGATATATGTGTACCTATGTTTATAGCAGCACAATGTGTGATAGCAAATCTTGGAAACAACCAAGATGTCCGTCACATGAGGAATGGTTAAAAATGATGTGGTATTTCTATATAATGGAGTATTACTCAGCTATAAAGAATGATAAACTTGAAGCATTTATATTTAAGTGGATGCCACTTGAACATATACTCATAAATGAAATCAACCGGACACATATATCCAAATATTGTATATTCTCTCCAGTATAAGAAGTTGAAAGAAGAAATAAAAATAGAAATTTTCAACAACAACTAAAAAGAATTTAATCAGATAGTTATGGCAAACTGAAAGTACGTGCTGCAGGGTAATAATCAGCTTTTCTTCTAGATGCTTAGCAACCTAAGTTCATAAATCAAAGTTTGGAGAAATAGAAGGGTTGCAAGGTCAGCCAACATTTTTGCCCTAGCCTTTCAAGTTCAGTGAAGACTCAGGACATAAGAGAACCTATACTGTAACATCGTGAAACTCAGTTGTGCCCCAAATTTTGTAATCAAGGAGATTATGGAGCCACAGAGGAAGGTGATCTATGATCTATAGTGTGCCTGGGGAGAGGCCCATGGAAAGAAAACTTTCTCTCAGGCTCCCACAGAGATAAAACTGGTCAAGCAATGGTCGTGACTCATCCACATTGCTGACACAGACAAGAGATCTACAGATTGAGGTACAGGATTACAAGATAAATCCTGAGGGCACTTCACTGACCTCAGCAGTTACAGAAGCTACATTTTTTGTTATATAGGTCTTGCTTTATCTTGGTCTTAACCGTCCAGCAGAGAAGTATAAAAATGAGGTGTATAATGTGGGGGCATTATAATAAGTTGAGCTGAAATGGCTATAGTTAACAACTTCTTCAGATATCTCACTACTATGGTGGACTGCTGGACTGCGTTGAATTGTGTCACCAAGTTTGGACACCTATAATGGTGTAATGAGAATGGAGTGCCCATCTTTGACAGTTCTAGACAAGAAAAGAAGATACAAAGGAAGAGCCATGATGTGTTTTTATAAGCAGTACAGTTAGGATAAATATGCAGTGCTTCTGCCTAATTCTGTGAGAGGCAAGATTTGCACTGATAGTGGTTTGACAGGATATTATGTCAGCTTCTAATACTATGGACAACCACTAGGAAGATAGCAACGTAGAAAGTATTAATTATTGAAACTCCTATAATTCAGCTTTAAAAAAATAAGATTAGTATGCAGGTGCATTCTCTTAATTCATTGATTAGAGGCATCTGCTATAATAATGTCTGTATGCAGAATATCATGTATGCACCTTGTACGATAACAAACCATTACAAAAACAATTTGCAATGTGTTAATTATTGAATCTGGCCTCTTAATTTGATTTGAAACTATCTCATTACTATTTTCTCTTCAGGAAAAAAAATGAAAATAAAAATAAAGCATAAAGCACTTCCTTGGCAAGCGCAAAGGCCTGACTGAGTTCAATCCCATGTTCTTCCAAAAAAGAAAAATTTTTTGTTGACAAAGCCAACTCTACATAGACTACTGAAATATATCCTAGATAGAGACTAAAATGACCACAACTCCATGAATGAGAATGGAAAGAAGACAGAAATAGGGCAAACAATTAAATACAGGAGAAAAAAGTGTATCCAGCAGCATGCAAATAATATATCAACAATAAGTCAGTGCATCTCAATTATAAACATCAATGTAAATGGACTCAATTCATCAATTAAATGAAGTAGACTCACACAGGGGAGTATAAAGCAAAAATCCAACAATCTACTGCATATAAGAAACACACTTACCTCATAAAAAATTCATAGTTTGAAAATTGAAGAGTAGAAAACAATCATACATGCCCAGGATGTCAGAAAAAATGCAGGTGTAGCAATCCTGTTTGAAGACAGTCTGATCTTCAAACAAAGAATGATCAAATGAAATAAAGAAGGCAACTATATACTGGTTAGGGGAAAAATACAAGAGGAGCAAGTAATACTCATAAATGTCTGCAAAGGAAACACAGGAGCAGTCAACTGTATGAGACAAGTCTTAATGGACATGAAAACTCTAATATATAATACCACAATATTATCAGGAAACCTTAACACCCCCCCCTACCCAAAACGATAGGTTACATAGGCAAAAAAAATTGCAACACAGTAGTAGAAATGAAACAGAACATGGAACAAATGGACTTGGTGAATATATACAGAGTGTTCCACCCAACAACATCTGAATTCACATTTTCTTCAGCTGCACATGGGACATTTTCTAAAATAGACCACATACTAGTCCACAGGTAATGCTTAAGCCTATGCAAGAAAAGAGAAATTATCCCATTCCTATTCTCTGACCACAGTACAATGAAATTGGAAATAAATGACAAAAGAAATCACAACAAACCCATAAATATATAGAAAGTAAACAACACCATCCACAGCAACCAATGGGTCACAGATTAAATACTATCTACAATTCAATGAAAGTTCAAGCACAACTGATCTGAATTTATGAGATGCAAAGAAATTAGTGCTTAGAGAGAAATTTATACCTATAAACTCACACATTAGGAAAACAGCATAGGAACAAATAAATACCCTAATGCTGCACATCAAACATTTAGAAAAAGAAAAAACCAAACCCAAATCCCAAAGATGAATGGAAATTATAAAGGTAGGAACAAAAATTAATTCAATCAAGACAAAGAAAACAATACAAAGAATTAACTAATAAAAAGCTTGTCCTTTAAAATAATTAAATAAAATAGATAAAGCCCTACCAAGATAAAGCAAGACCTATATAACAAGAAATGTAACTCATATCTAATAAAGTCAGTCAAGTCCCCTCAGGGTTTCTCCTGTAACCCTGTATCTCACTTTGTAGATCCTTTGTAAGTGTCAGCCATGTGGATGAGACATGGCCATTCTTGACCAACTTGGACTCTGGGAAAGGCTGTGAGAAAGTTTTCTCTCCATGTGACTCACCTAAGGCACAGTATACATCACTGATCGCATTCCTGTGTGGCTCCATAAACTCCTTGGCCAGAACTGAGTTCCATGATGTTACAGTACAGGTTCTCCTATGTCATGAGTCTTCACTGACCTTGAAAGGATAGGGCCAAAATGTTGGCTGACCTTTCAGCCCTTCCATTTCTCCAATTTTTGATCTGAAAACTTAGGTTGTTAACCATCCAGAAGATAATATGATTATTACCCTGTAACATATGCAGTTTAGTTTACCCTATCTGTCTACATATTAAACATCTTAGGCATAACGTAGAACAGATATTTTCCATGAAGTATTGATGTGTCGAATTTTAAGTTCTTACAGAATATGAGGAAAAAATTTGAAAGTACTATACATATATTATTACACAGAAATTTAGAAATCTAACCGTATATAGCCTTGTAGTAGAACAGTGCTGTAACATTTTTCCCTTGTGTTTTTTGTTTTCATTTATTATACAAAAAGAACCTTTTACTTATGAGACACCATGGTAATAATTGATATGTCATGACAGGAAGTATGTATTTAGCAGACCAGAATGGCAGGCATTCCAAATGTGACCCCTCTATTACACATTTCTATCTTCAGTGCAGTTGCTTGGTTCACAGGTATCATTGTATATAGATAGTTGAGCTGAGAATCCTACCATTTAACTACTACTTTCAAAAACCTGCTGGTGTTTCTCAGGATCTTTGCCTTGCCCATCTTGTGCATACAAATGTATGGTTTTGTCCCTGTCCTGTCTCCAAACTTTTCGCCTTACCCTCTCCTCATTGTCCAATCCTCAATTTCTCACTTTCCCTTTAGTTGTGTTAGACCTTTCCATTTGTATTTCTTCTTTGATTTCTTATACTGGGTGACTATGTGATAAGATACAACTTCAAACACACTCAGCCATCTTCTTTTCAGAAAAGTATCCAAACATGCTTATTGGAAGAAAGATAGCCTCTTTATCAAATGATACTGGAAAAACTAGATCTCTATATGCTGAAAACTAAAAGTTGATCCATGTCTATCACCATGCACTAAACTAAAGTCAAAATGGATCAAAGATTGAAACATTAAAACAGAATCACTAAATCTCCTGAAAGAGAAAGTAGCAGGAAATCTTGAAGACATAGGGGTACGCAAACTGTTTATGAACAAAAATCAAATTTCACAGGAAATACTTGAAAGAATTAACAACCTGGACCACCTCTTATTGAGAAGTTTTTGCATATCAAAGAAATTACCAACAGAGTGAAAGCATCCCCTTACAAACTTTTAAAGAATCTTAATAAGAACTCAGACAAAGGTCATCTCTCTAACATTTTTAAAGGGCTAAAAAACATTAGGGCTTCAAAATTAAAAGGCCCAGTCTAAAAATGGGCATCGAAGATGAACCCACACTTCTCAGAGGAACAAATACAAGTAGGAAATACATACATCAAAGAATGCTCCACATCACTGGACACCCGTGAAAGTCACATGAAAACAACACAGACATACCATCCTACCCAAGAAAGAATGGCTATCACAAAGAAATCAACCAACAATAAATATTGTAGAGGCTACGGAGAAAAAGGAACACTTCTCCATTGCTGGTGGGAAAGTAGACTGTTGCAGCCATTATGAAAATTAGTGTGGAGACTCCTCAAAAGCTATGACTGCAAATCCCACTCAATCCAGCTATACCCCTTTTGGGAATTTTCCCAAAACAGCATATCATGGTATTATGTTTATAGCATCCCATGTATATAGCAGCACATTTTGTGAGAGCCAAGTGAAAACAACCAAAATGTCAGTCACCTGAATAATGGCTGGAAAAGATTTATTTTTACACAATGGAGTATTACTCAGCTATAAAGAAAAATAAACTTGAAACCTTCATGTGTAAGTGAATACAGCTCAAAGATATAATGAAAAGTGAAATAAGCCAGACCGACATACAATAATATCATATTGTCTCCCTAGTGTATGAATTGAAAAGAAGAAATTAGATTTAAAGGATATAACACAGTTAAAAGGAAAACAAGGACTTAAGATTAAACAATGAAGACAGAGAAAGGAAAAAAGTTAGGAAATATAGCAGGGGCAAAGCCATATACTTACGTAAACAAGATGATTAAGGCAATGGTCATAAGAATGTCCATCAGGATTTTGAAAATAGCCGTTAATAGTAGAATTCTCAATGTGACTAACTCTATATTCTGATATCTATGAATTAAGCATCTCCACTGATGATATCAATATGTAGTAACAAAACTATGCTTGAAATACCTTTCATTTTGGTCTTACGAATGCTTCTAATATCATACCAATTATTGCTATACCATCTTTAACGTAATTTCTAAAAGGTAATAAAAGAAAACAAAGGTCAAGAAAATAAAATGTCATATGATTCTCCTGCTAAAAATGTACATGGTTTGATTTCTAAATTTGTGTGTAAAAACGTGTAATTTTTTTTTTCACATTCTATAGGGATTTAAATTTTAGAATATCCATGGTTGCTGGAAAATAGTAGCTCCATGTTATGTCTAAGGCATTTGATATTCAGACAAATAGTGATGAAAGAGGCTCAAATTCTCATTTCACAGGATAGTAATATCATTTACTTTTCTTCTGGAAGGTTAATAACTAAATTTTGTAGACCTTTAGTTTAAAAACCTAAAGTTAAAGCCGGGCATGGTGGTGCATGCCTGTAATCCCAGCACTCGGGAGGCTGAGGCAGGAGGATTGTTGTGAGTTCGAGACCAGCCTGAGCTACAAAGTGAGCTTAAGGCCAGCCTGAACTGCATAGTGAGACCCTGACTCAAAAAAATAAAATAAATAAATAAATAAATAAATAAAAACCTAAAGTTAGTAGTCCATGAATTGGAGAAATAGAGGGACTATAAGGATAGCCAATATTTTGGCCCTAGCACTTCAAGGTCAGTGAGGTCTCAGGACATAAGAGAACCTGTTCTGTGACATCCTGTAACTCAGTAGTGCCCCAAATTTTCTGACCAAGGAGTTTATGGGGCCACATAGGAAAGTGATCAATGATGTATATAGTGTGCCTAAGGAGAGTCACCTAGAGATAAAAATTCTCTCAGGCTTTCACAGAGAACAAAATTGTCAAACAGTGGTTTGGACTCTCAAGATGGCTGACACTGAAAAAAGATCTACAAGGTGCGGTACATGGTTCTATTTTAAATCCTGAGGGGATCTGACTGATCTTGTCAGATACAAGTTACATTTTTAGTTACATAGGTCTTTAACTTGGTCTTAACCATCTAGCAAAAAAGTATAACCACAAGGTATAAAAAATAAAGCTATATTAATATGCTGAGCTGCAAAAGGCCCAAGTCATCAACTTCTGACATTTTCCAGTTGTGCTGATAACACTACTATTATGGACTACTTGACTATATTTTGTTATTTTGCTGCATGCAAGTACCTACAATCTTTAGACTGGTTTCATGTATGAAAAGATCCTTTAAAGACTTTTCCAAATATAACATCCCAAACTGCAGTAGAGTACCCATCTCTGAAAAAAAACAAAATGAAAAGGGGGATATGTTGGAAGCCCCAAATCTAGGAAATTATTCAAATATATGTAGGTGGGACTTGGCCCAGTACCTAAAACAAATAAGCTACATCTCTCTTGAGATGAACATCCTGTCTGGTTAAGATTAGCTATCAGCTGCTAGGCAACTTTGTGTCATGTGTTACAAACTTCACAAAAGTATAAATAAAGGACAGCTTTTTTGTGGAAAAGAAAGGGAAGAAAAATTATAAATATATGGGAATAAATACTATGAGGAAAATAGTACGCAACGCGTTAACTAAAAGTAAATGTCTTACTTTTTAAAAACTATTTCATTGCCATTTTATCTTTTTTCTCATTAAAATGAATAAATGTTTCTAAAAATTGAAAATATCATACCCCAGTGATACATCTGCATCCATATTTACAGCATCAGAGTCTGAAACAGCTAAATGTTGGAAACAACCCAAATATATAAACATCATATTGTCTCACTAGTGTGAGAAACTGAATGAGTAAATAACATCCAAAATGTGCAACAGATATTATGAAATGGGAAGAAGCTGTTCAAAGAAAAGTCAATCTGTAATGGAGAAAAGGAGAAAATATATTATATATTTCTTTTTGCCCCACAACCCAACCAGCATTTGATTTCTTGATAATAGCCATTTTTTCTGGGTTGAAATAGAATGTTGGTGTTGTTTTCATTTGTATCACTCAAGTGATCAATAGTGTTGAGCATTTTGTTACCATTTTTTAATTGAACTATATATATGACAAAGATGTTTTTTGTGCTAATATTGTTTGGACAAGATGTCATGCCTCTATCTTATACTCTATAAAGACAAAAATTCACAATGTATTAATTAATTATTGTAACTGTCCTATTATCCTACTTTGAAACTTGTTTTTCTTTTTTTATCTTTTTAACATAAAAAGACATCAGAACTGTGGCTAGCAGCACATCTGGAAAAGGTCAAGTGTCAAGATTAAGATACAATAGCCGGCGCTATGTCCTCCTAAAGGATACAGTAATTTGAGATTGCATTGTAATCAGCATCACCTGGTCCTGAAAGTATAGACAGACATACTAGGTGGGAAAACAGAGAATATCAACCCATCCCTTCCCAAAAATGACTTTGCTTTTATCATATACACTTGCTATATGATCCATTCCCCAACTAGATCAATATATGTGGAAGCACTATATTTGTAATCCTATGGATTCATAGCAGCTTGACCCGCATTATGGATCAAAAGCCACATTGTGACTTTGCTATGTAAGTTATCACTGACAAAGGGACTCAGTAGCTGCCCCATTTGTTACACATCCTGCTAATCCAGTAGCTACTTTTTTTCTTTATTTCCAATAAAACACTCCTAAATTCTTTTTTTAAAAAAATTAGAAACCTTAAAGAAAGATTCAGTTAAAAATGGCCCAATGAAATTAATAGATACTTCTTAAAAGCAATACAAACAGCCAATTAACATGAAATAATATTCAACCTCTCTGGCCACTTAAGAAATACAAATTTAAACAACACTGAGATTCCGTCTTCTTCCTGAATGTCCTTCATCAAGAAATCAAATAAGAGTGCTGGCCAGATATCTCAGAGGATTAAAGCATTTGCGGGAGCTTATTCAGTAGAATAAGTGCTTGACTGGCAAGCTCAAGTGCCTGAGTTCAATCCCCGGTTCCACCAAACAAAACAAAAGAAGGAAAAATGAAACTCAAGCATGGACTTAGAAAACAAATAAAAAATAAAAAATAACACACTTGTTTAGGCAGATGCAGGGACCAGGATTTGATCCCTGGTATTGCTATACCAGCCCCATCCCACCCCTGGGACATGCTGAATGGAAATTGAGACTGGGCATGGTGGCACACACCTATGATCCCAGAACTTGGGAAGCTGAAAACAGAAGGATCACTATGAGTCCGATCTGTGTAGTGAAACCCTGCAGACTCTGTACTAAATACATTTTGAAAAACCAAATAAGTACAAATGATGGGAAGGCTGCAGGGAGAAAGGTATTTTATATTGTTGTTGAGAATGTAAACTAAATCAACTACCACAAAAGTTGGTATGGAGATTCTACAAAAACAAAAACTAGAAATTTCATTTTACCCAGCTATTCTCCTTGTAGTTACTTTCCATACAAGTTAAAGGTATCACACTCCAGTGATACATGCATACCCATATTTATACCAGCACAATTCCTATAAAAGCTAAATCTTGGAAGAAGTCTATACATCTTATCAACAGATTACTGGATAAAGAAAAACATGGCATTTATATATAATAAATACTGCTCTCCTATAAAGGATAAACTTGCATCTTCTGCAGCAAAATGGATGTTCCATGAAACCAAATCCTTAAATGAAATAAATCAGCCACACAACCTTAAGTATTACACCTTTTCTCTTATATAAGAAACCCAAACTATAAAAAGGGCCAAAGTAAAACACAGATAATAGGAAGCAGGGAGATCTTTGGCAAAAGGAAAAGAGTGTAAGAAATACAATGTGTGAGGGAGAAAAGGGAAGGAAAAGATGAAAAAAGGATTGAAATGTGTTCTATGCATGTACCAATTCTTCAAAAGGAATTGCACAATGTTATTATGCAATGCAAGTATTTTTTAATAAAAGTTATCAATGTAAAATAAATAAAAAGTAGAAGGCTTTGTAATTAGGAAAATTTTTGCTCGCACAAGATAGTGAGAAACAGCAAGAGGAATTGGAAGATGCCACTTTACTGAGATACATTTTAACAAATTATAAAATACACTTTATGTTTCCCAAAGTTTCTGAGTGAAAGTTGTTTCCATTACACTTCTTCAGACTGTGAGGACACCTGTCAGTCAAATGCATGAGTTAAAGATCAAGAAAGAGATCAGGAAGTAAACACAGACTTGGGAGTCACCCACAGCAGGCTTGTAAACCATGCCCTGTAAGTCAAAACTTGTGGCTCACTGCCTCTTCATGAAAATAATAGTTTTACTTATGAGTACCTCATTGTGTCTATTAATACATTTATACTCCAAGACAGATTTACACACTTGCAGCAGAGACACCAGGGCTTGCAAAACCTGAAATATTTGCTTTTGTCCTTCACAGAAACTATTGACCCCTTGGCTCTATAATAAATAAGGCCATAAGAATGGATGGCACCATCCAAAGAAAATGCAGAGATAAACAGAAGACAGAGAAAGGGAAAGAAAAAAAGGGTAAGAATAAAAGGGAAGAAAAGAGGCTTGAGGGAAGTGCCCTGAGGAAGGAAAGGAGTAACCCAGAGAGAAGACTGAACTGTGGCAAAGAAACATACTGTGTCATCAACTGTTGTTAGTTTTAAAGTCCCTTCACAATTTAAACTTGAAGCATGTTATGGTTTGGTCTAGTTGTCCCCCTAAAGCCTCATGCAGTTATGGGGTGGACTTCTAGAGTTTGTTATTAATCCATGATCCAGTGCTAGGATTATGGGTGTGAGTGCCACACCTGGCCTGGGGCAGATAGCTTGAATGCAGCATGAGACAGATTTTTTTCTCTGTTGCAGTTGTTGACACTGCTCCTTTCTTTGCTCTTTTCTGCCTTGCACCACAATAAACTGCTGCCCTCTGCCATAGGACACTCTGCCTTGGAGCCCACTAAGTATGGACTGAAACCTCCACAAATGGTAAGCTAAATACAAATGTCTTTCCTTAATATTGGGTGTTGGGTATTTTATCCCAGTAATGAGGAAAAAGTAACTGAAACAAAGCATATCGCAATCATCACATCTGTTTCTAGACTTCTATTCTTTAGAAAACAACTTTTGCTCAAAAGGATTGGAATTTTTTCTAGAATCCAAACATTACTGCCACCACAATCAAAGACATTTACATCATTGCCTATGATGCTTATGTTACCATATATCCTTTATGTCCAAAATAAAAATAAGAAAAACTAGCTTCAATGAATATTGGAAAGTATATACTTTGGAAGTAACAGCACAAAGATGGTGAAATAAAAATCTCGAGGGTCTTTCTCTTCCAAGAAACATCGAATGAAACTATCCATGAATGAAAACACCTTTACAGGGGCTCAGGAATCCAGGTGTGAGCGTACAGCAACTGACTACAGCACAAAAATAAGACAAGACACATTGAAGATGGTGAAGAGGATGGTTTCACCTTCCCTGTGTCATCCCTCACCAAATCCACGTGAAATAATTAGGGATTAGTATCATGGGACAGTGGTGGTCAGAAGGCTGGGACACCAGAATGAACTCCTGGGCACAGGAAATGAATAAGCTGCTGCATGCATGCTTCAGCACACCCATCATTAGACACTGATAAAAATCACAGAAGCAGGATGTACACATGAAACTTTAGCCAATAAAATCCCAATAAGCCCTCTGGCTTCACTTCCACTCACAACACTAATAAACAAACAAATAAATAAATAGCTTCTGACTATCTTCGCTATAATTTACCCCCATGATCTAGGCAATGTGATAACAGTTGCAAGGGTCACTTCTCAGGGACATGAAGCCTGCTTTTGCTGAAACTATTGTTATTGCTCTAGAGATCATATAAATGTGACTGGTGATTTAAAAGGAATAAAGGCATGGCATCTCTTTGTTTAGTTTAAGGCTGCTGTGAATACAGGGTTAACCTCGCTGTATCAGGGTTTTACTAGAGTTACAGATATGACAAAAGATGAATAAATGTATAAGAAATTCCAAGATTGGCTTGTAATGGTCATCCATAGAGTTGGATGAGAAAGTTTTCAGAGGGTATCTGCACACTGGAGACTGAAGGATTCAGTTCAAAATCTGAAGCTCACTGCAGTGTTCCGTGCGCGTCCATATCAGGAGATCAATGGATCTATGACAGAAGGCTGGTGTCTACACCACAATGCTGAAGGATCCCAGGCAGAAGCCAAGAGTCTCTGCTAGAGCCAGAAGACAATGCAAGCTGACTATGAAGATTGGTGCTCCTCCAAAGAAGAATGGGATGTCCAGCCTTCCTTATTCTTTAAGTGATGAGTCACTCTAAGATAGGGCCTCCATACCCTAGGGTGTGGAATTGCTGAGCCAATTTAGTTAAGCTCTTAGCTGCTCAAGTTGACACAATCAATCAACCATTCCAGTGGCACAGTAATGGTGGCATACATATTTTCTCTTTGCCTCTCCCCTATTTATTTCCCTAAACCTTGTGCTTCTTCAGAAGATGCTAAGGCTCAAACACTTGAAGACCTTCAGCCCTATCATAAGGCCCAGACCCACAAGGCACAGCATGAAGGTGTTGGAAAAATGAAAACTCAACATCCTCTAGACTCATCAGGACCATGTGGTGGTCCAAGTTCATTGCAAGGAACATGTTTTGGAACCTTGTCCCTAGACAATGGGAATTACTGGACTTTAGCCCCACCTAGTAAATTACTAAAGCTTCTCTCCATTTTGTGACCATCCATTTGGGCATTATCTTGACAAACTGCTTCTTCCTTTAACTAAAGCCCAAATTCAGCTGAAGCCATCCCTACTACCGCACTTACAATAAAGCTTTGTCTATGTAGGAGTGTATGTTGCTGTGCATCTCCATGTGCATGTGTGTGTGCTTGTAATATCTGATTCAGTCTAATTTCTACTGCCTCTGGTCCAAAGGTCCTCTCTAATATTACAAGCAGCACAGTACAGATCCTTGGTAGGGAATCAACTGAGCACCCCACTTGGCTGTGAACCCCAAAACCCAGCCCATAATAATAAAGCTTAATTCAAGGCAGGCCCTGCAATGCCATAGTCAGACCTGCACCAAGGACCAACTCTCCAGGCCTACCTACCACCAAGTCAAAAGCCACAGACGCATGCTCCATAGCAAGCTAGGTTCCAGAAATGGATACAAGGTTGTTGCTATAGGTCTAGACTCCAGATCTGTACCAGTAACACACCAGACCACACAGTTTCAGGCTACAGTTCAGCCCTGATGCTAGACCTTCCCCTGTAGCCCAACACATCAGGCACCCAGTACCTGGCCAGATCTTGCAGCCTTAGACTGCACACCAGCCTAGGTCAGTCTGATACCTACAGACCCAGGTTCTAGGTTGACTACCATAAATACCAATATCCCTAGGATCCAGACCATTCCTCATGCTTCCATGTTCTACAAGAATCAAAGGCCAGGTCACTCTAACAGATCCAAGAAACAAGCAAACAGTAACAGTCCCTGGTTCTAAGCAGCCTACATGAACTCAGGTAGTAGGACTGCCATGACCACACAACCTACTTGCCTTATTCCCAGCTTCAGGTTGGCTGCTGTGGCTGCATGTGTCATGCTGGGAACAATTCCCTAGGTTCTAGGCCAATACTAATAGAAGCTGGTGCCCAGGCCAGCATCCAAAGATCCAGGCTCAGAGAGAGCCCTGCAGCCAAGGTACAGGCCCAGCACCCACAGACTAGGGTTCAGACTGGCCTTGAAGAACCAAGCTGCAGGCCTACCTTGGATCAGGCTAGCCCAAAGCTCCACTGGAATCAAGATACAACCCACACCAGTAACTCTTGATGCCTTGATGCCAGAGAGGGCCCTACACTCAGGCTCCACAAAATGCCTTACACCTGACCCTACTAACTCCAGCTGTGGCCCTGTTCCAACACCAGACCAAATTCAATGGCAACAGGCTTTAGCCCTGTTCCTACAGACCCAGGTGACAGGACCATATCAACCAATAAAAACTTGGTCTGATAAAATATCACTGTGCTCTAGTACATTTAAACAATGTTAATAATAACATACTTATCATCAGCAAAAACTTTCCATAATCCAATTTCTAAACAATGGATGAAATCACTATTATTATATAAGCAAGCTTTGTATTACTATATTTTTATCAATGAGCATTACACTGTATATAGACATGTATTTAGAGAACTGCCAGTTAACAATAGCACCTGACAAAAACAGGCTCCACTGTAAGAATTCCTTCAAACAGTAGTTTTGAATTGTTCAAGCTCAGTTTGGGCACAAGTTCATGTCCCGAGGTTTAAACTATACTTTCAACTTTAACAATAACAATATACTGCAAATCTCTACTTTGGAGTAGGCTCTATGCTCTCTTTATTAACTTCCTGCTGCTGCCACAGTACAGGTTCAATGGCTTAAAACTTAAAAGCAGCTACAATGCAAAAAGTGGACTGCCTTTTGCATGCCTCCAAAAGATGTCATCATCAGTATACCTGGAATAATGACACACACTGAATAAAGCATATAAATTTACACACCTCCCAAATGATTTCCAGCCAGTCCTTAAAACTCAGACTTCCAAACTACAACCTGATCACTTACTAGTAAACCCCTTCCTCCAGTTTATAGCAGCATTAGCTCTCAGCAGTAGCATCCTTTGAGTCCATCTTTCTACTGACTTGGCTGCCAAGTTTTTCTCAGTGTATCAGAAAAGTCTTCCATCTTCCTTAAATTCTGCCCGATTCCAGGATCAGCTCCCATAGTGTAGCTATTTCTTATTTGCAGTGCTGCATTTCTAGTACCAAAGCATAGAATTTCAGTGCTCTTATAACAAATTACCACATAATAAGTGGCCCTCAACAACACTTGTTTATCTCCTAGCCCTTTGGCTCAGGAGATTCAACTTAATGGTCCTCTGCTCAGGATCTCACAAGGTGGAAATCAGTGTCAATCTCATCTGAGGATCAAGGTCCTCTACAAATTTGCTTGCTGCAGGCAGAATTCAGTTCACTTCCACTCAAGCAATCAGATTCCCTTTTTAGTACTAGGAATCTAACATAGGACCTTGGGCTTGCCAGGCAGGTCCTTGTGCTGCTGAGCTGTATCCCCAGCCCTGATGCCGTTTTCTTGCTGGATGCCAGAAAGAAAACAAACTCAGCAGCTTGGAGGGACACCCTTGGGTCATTGATACATGGCCACCTCTTCCCACTTCAGGGCTGCTTTATACCAGGTAAACAGGAAAGTATCTGATGGTGCTACTTGTGTCTTTTAAGGGCTCACTTGGTTAGGTCAGATCTATCCAGGATCATTTCCATTCTAATTAACACAGGATCCAAACATCTGCAATCTTAATCAAAATAATTTCCTTCATATTCCCAAGATATGTCCACAGTGAACAGGCAGGGCTTGCATGTCAAGGGGTGGGAATGTTGGTGCCACCTTAAAAATCACTTATGATATTAGAGTGCCTTTATGCCCACATCTGCCCCTCTAACCTGGGAGGCTGCCTTGGATTGCTGGCTTTCATTGTGCAGCCAAAGTGTTCTATGTATTTAAATCTTTGTTCTTCCTTGCCCTGAAACAATGTGTATGGATGTGTATGTTCATGGATACTTAAGTGTTAAGGACTAAGGAGTGTGAACACAATAAAGGAAGTTCTTAATAAAATCTGATTAATATGAAATACCTGACATTCGTCTGCCTCCCCAGAAACACACATTTTATAAAATAAAAATTCTAACAAACGTGTCAAATACTGTTAAAAATTTACCAAAGAGAATTCACACCTTCTGCTTGGTACACAAATGTTGCTCCTGTCTGGGTGCGGTGCTAGGTCAGCTCTAACCTAGAACATAACTCATAAATTGTGCTTTTCTCCTATGTCCACTGCAGAAAAAGAAAGCAGCATTTCCCCCTCTATGCTCTTGAGAAATCCATTCTTGCATGATTGTCCTGTGGTTAGACTTGGAAGAATATTAACTATATTTGTGAAAAACAGCATGGTTCCCTTTAATTATATCAGTCAAGTCTAGTATATCAATGAGGACACAGAAAGAACCTTTACATACATGTGAAGAAACATGAAGCATGTGGTCTGAGCAGCCATTAGATAAGGAAACCACACTCCTGTCTTACAAAACCAATGTTTATTTTTGGAGTCCGGCAAAATATTTAAAACTATTGTGGTTTACTGTATAAATTTATGCGTTATTCTTTTTTAAATTTTTGTTATTATCCATAGAATTATAAAAAGGAAATCACTACCAGGTTTCACATTTTATTATTATTTTTGTTTGCTAGCTTTCAGAGAACCTGGCTATTGAAAGAGAAGTACGAAAATAGGTCCAAGTCTTCTCTTCTACTATGACACAGCTCCCTTTTCTATTCTGACAGGTTCAGCCTACTGCTATTGTCCCCACAGAGTACTTATCAGGTTTTTATCACATATACCAAAGATAGCAGAGAGCTACAGACACTTTAAGGGCAAATATGAGCTGTTACATAAGGACTTCTAATCCTAGGATCAGGGTTAACAGGCTGAGAGGACTTCACTATGGCTAACACTGAGAAGCATTAGAAATGTGGCTCAATCATTTTATATTAAGATTTACAGGGACCTGGGGAGATGGCTCAGTAGAATAAACACTTCCCTGGCAAGCACAAGGGCCTGAGTTCAATCCCCAGTTCTGAAAAAAAAAAAAAAGATTTACAATCGTTTTACATAAGATTGTAGATCTGAAGTGTCTAATAATGTCAACTACGTCACAGATATACATAATCCTAAGAACCAAGAGCAATGTACTTACAAAGCTTTTTACTTGACCAGTAGTTGAGAGTCAAGAAAAAACACATCAAGTGACTTTAATGAAGACCTGATTGGTAGTCTTTCAAATCATTTCATACAAGGGAACACCAGAGCAGCTCCTGATTCTTAGGCTAACCAGATGTTCTTTGAGTGTCCTGTCACTGACCAGGACATACATTTAACCAGATGGGTCTCAGCACACAGCATGGTGCTACTTGCTGCCCCAATTGAGACTCAGCCTTCAGCTTCCCAGGCCACTGTCTACCCTACACAGATGCTTCACAGCTGTGGATGACATGTCAGCTTCTGTATCTTTTTTTCCTCCTGTGTCACTTTTCCTTTTCTCCTCCTCTGGTGACTTCTTTTTCTCCTATACTATCTCCTCTTTTCTCTGCTCCTCCACTGTCAGCTCCTTCTTTTCCTCCATGATCCCCTCCATTGGCTCGCTTCATGCCTTCTTTGTCATGAAGGCTGATATAAACTGCTTTGTTACAGCCTTCTCGGTTCCGAGCAATTTCGATGGCAAGAAACTGTATCCTGGGGGCTGGAAGGTGAATAGAACTGATTATCATCCTCCTCCAATAATTCCTTAAGTCTATTATAAATCTATACATAATATAGATATACATAATCCTAAGAACCAAGAACAATGTACTTACAAAGCTTTTTACTTGGCCAGTAGTTGAGAGTCAAGAAAAAACACATTAAAGTGACTTTAATAGTTTTCTGAACTAACATGCAAACCATTCAAATATAGGCACATAAGCTTCAGAACATGAATTTTAATCACATGTTACTGATAATGAAAATATCTATCATACAGTTATGTATGAGCAACAGGATCTTTAAAGATACAAACATAAATAACAGCCACCATAAATATGTATTTCACTGCTTGCTCACTAAAACCAGAGCTCTCATTACGCTGCATGCACAGAAACAATCTCAGAGGTAGGAAGCTCACCAAAGATTGTGTTTTCCTCTGTGTAGCCCTGAGAACAATCCAGCCGCAGCAAAGTACCATAGTTGTAGTCTTCTACAATACCACCAAACTTCAGACAGAACGGTCTCCACTTCTACAAAGGCCAAAAAAAAGATGCTTTACAGACAAATAATACAACCTGGGGCTCTTGTTCCAGAGGAGGGTCTTCCTCTGCCCCAGTGACAAAAATAACAAGTGAGGGGACAGCTAATTTCACACTTAAACTAGTGCCAAGTTTCTGTGCTATATATTCTGCCTGCTACCAGACTGCTATCTCCCTCCACGAATAGTATTTTAATCTGAAATAAAGGATTTAAATCTTTTACAACAGAATTAAGATATGCTTGTTAAGTAGATTTTGTTTCGAAGTTGTTGGACAATTCAGGCCAAACTGAACGTTCTCAAAGAAGACAGGAATTTGGATCCAACTCATCAAGTTAGATCTTAAAAAGAGAAGATCAGTGACAAGTTAGCCAAGAGACAAAAGTTCAAATTCTTTATTAGCCAAGGGACCACTCTCAGAGAAAAAAAAACCTGCCTAATTCTTATTTAGTGCTCTGGTCTATTATAAGACAATCATATAAGTAATGAGAAACAAGCTTCTTAGCTGTCCAGAGCTTAGGATTTATACTGAACTTCAATCCACAGAACAAAATACCTATTGTGCTCTCTGCCACTCCCCAATCCAAGCTTTCATAATAAAACACCTACGTAAGGAAACTGATTCCTCCCAACCCTCTGCAAGGTCAGTGTGAGTCATATTTCAAAATGCCAAAGTTAAACAGAAAAAAAAAATAGATAATATAAATATCCATGAACCAAAGAGATTCATTTCATAATTCATTTAGTTGATTAGAACTACAAAAAGGCCCAGGTTCTCTATATTTTTCTTAAAACAACTTTCAAGGGTTCGAATATATTTACTCAGAATCCAAAATTTGCCAGATGCTAGACTATATTTAACAGAATTCTTACCTCTTTAGCTGATTCTGATTTCAGTTCTTCTGGGTCCAATACATCTACCTTGAGTTTCTCAAAATGCTCCCGGAATTCAGAGTAGATCTCATCATCTACTTTTGTGAGTTTCAGGGACTGTGGGTCAACTGATGAAATCAGCTGCCAGAGAGTAGAACCATACACAGAAACTCAGGTCTGATTTTCCACATTTCTACACTTCAGCCTCCCTCACCATGAACCCTTGGGTTCTCAAGGCAGAAGCTTTCATTAGGAAGTACGAACAGTCTTCGCCTGGTGGGAAATCAGGATGAAGTTGGAAAATTCTACAATCCACTGCAGTGCCTTCCACCAATATGGCAAATAGAACATTTGGCCCTGGCACTGTTTGGCTATGGCTCTCTCTGTTCCTTTATTTGACAAACATTAAGAAACCACTGTTTATACCTGGGCACTCTTTTGCCAGGTAGCAAGAAAACACAGGGCACAGAAGTACAAGGCTAAATTCAATTCTTCCCCCACCACCATCTCTACACATAAGATTTATACTGATTAAAACTATCTCAAAAACATAAAGCAAGACACTGTAATAAATAAAGGAATTTAAAAAAATACTAAAAACAAACAAAGAAACATAACCATCCAACTTGCTGACAACCCTGCTTAACAGAACACCATGCACTAAAATTACATACTTCATTCTGCTGAACAATGAAGACAGACAACTCACCTTATAATACACCTCAGCATGCTGCATAGCTCTCACAGCCCAAGCCATCTCAATATCTGGCTGCAAAGGAGGAACACCAGGTCAGTAATCTCCCAATGCTGCCCCTGGGTAACAAACTAAGAAGTCTTTGAATTTCTGCATAATGTTCAAAAGGGTTACCAACATTGCTGTTACTGTCAGAGGATAAAACCTGTACTAACAAATTTCAATAATATGCTATTCTTTTTATGACATTCCAAAGAACATATTTATACAGCATAATAAACACACCAAACCACTGGTTATCTTTTCTGAGCAACTAGTCAAAAGTGAGGGACTAGTTGGGACTACATAAATCAGTAGATAAACTGGCTTCTCAGGATGAAGTCAAATCATTGTAATTGCTGAGTAACATAACCACTAACACCACTGAGCCAGTGGGATGACAAAGATAATGATCATGACACCATTTTTTCACTTTTACATGTAGCATTTCACAGTCACCACTTTGTTTATGATATAGTCCTCTCCCCAGCCTATAAGCCCTAAAAGTGAAAGTCTCAGGAAGCATGCCGATATAAGTAGGTCTTATTAATATCACCTGTTCCTCCAGACTCTCCCACTGCATCTAACAGGTACTGAATTTTTCCCTCCGTGCCGGATCCATGCGCGAACTTCACTACCCGCAAATCCATGTCTACTGTTCACTGACACTTTAAGGATCCAGTTCTACCTCCACTTCCTCAGAAAAGTCCACTGCCTCCATCCTTTGAGGTTCTGTGCCCTGACTCACTGATTAAGTAGGCGCTGTATTCTTAGGTGGTTCTTGCTATAATTTTCAGCATCTTTTTGTTTCTCAAAATACATATGCCTTATCCTTAAGGGGCTAAACCAGGAACCCTGTGTACTTTGGCTGCACAATGGACTCATCTGGGGAACTTTGAAAATTACACATGGGCTCGACTCCCGACGTAAACATCCTTACTTAGACTGTAATCCAAATAGGGTGTGTGTATGCATGGAGGGTGGTGGAAGTCTTTAAAAGGCTCCTAGGTGATTCTAAAGCGTAGCACAGTAAGGGAACCATTCCCAGGTTCACACAGCCTTGTACTGCGCTCGGGAACCTAGACTGGTATGAACTGAACCACGGTGAAGAACTGGGCGGAAACGCACAGCGCCGGCAGAAGACATCGGGGAAGGGAGGGTTAACTTAGGGCCGGGCCTGCGAAGTTCTCGGGCTAGCCCTGCGGATGGGAGCTGTGGGTGAGTCATACTCACATCGTTGCCATAAGACTCCGCTGGGAGAGAGAGAGCGTCTGCCACGGCCGCCGCCTCACTGGAAACCTGAGGAGAAAAACGCGGGGGGACAGGGTGATAATTCAAGGGTCCAATCCGCTCGACTTTTCTACTTGCCCAACCCCAGAGCCTTACCGGCTCATCCATGCCACAGGACTCAGCCATGTTGCAGCCTAGAAAGTGTGGCTTCACCTGATCGGAAGTCTTTTTTTTATTTTCGTAAGCGCCAGCCATTTCTCAGCTTTTGATTGGAAATGGAGCTGGCTGGGGGCGGGTTCTAAGCTTCTGAGCCTGCGCGTGACCTCTAGGCCGGAAGTACACACTGGCCCCGCCCCTCCTTCGCTACACGTGTGTGGGTGGAGTGTTGCTGTGGAGTCAGAGCTGTGGGTGGATACTGACGTTTACGCTTTTCAATCAGTCTCCATGGTGACGATTGAACTCTGCGGTTAAAACTTTGGGGCTTTTGTGTGGAAAAACGGTATGACTTGTGCCCAGCAAACACTAAAATTTATACTCTGGATTCGGGCATATTTACACACACAGGCACGCACTGCAATATCTCAAGAGGAGAGAGTACATCACAAACAGGCAGGGTGGTTGGCGGTGGAATGCAGAGATGTAGAATGTCATCCCTGCTCTGAGAGCTCTACATGCAGTGAGGAAAAGATAAAGTGGCCACACAGCATTCCACTGCCCCCCCCCCCGTGACAAGGTGTGGTCGCACACAACTGTAATCCCAGAACCTGTGCAGCTGATGTTGGAGGGTTGCTATGACTTCAAGATCAGCCTAAAGTGGTGAGGTCCTGTCTCAGACAAAAATGAAATGAAATGAAAATGATAAAATACATAAATGGGTACTAGCAGCACAGGTGCATTGTTGAATTAATCCTGGCACTTTGCTGAGTGGCAAAAACAGGGTAGCTGAAGCAAGAGTGAAGTCAAGGCCTTTGTATGGTGACTTTTAAGGAGGAGTTGAGTATTTAACAGCAGCACTAAGCCACGAAAGTCTTTAAGTGGGCCCGCCTCACTCATAGCCCTATATTTTAAAACACCTTCTCACATGGTGTGGAAGTCTAATCTGAGGAGACAAAACTGGAGGTGGACTAACGTTGTAGCAGGTGATAAAACTGAAGGTCTTAACAGGTGAAATGAGTTTTGAGAATAAGGTTTGGAATAAATAGGACTTTTGACTAAATGGGGGTGGAGGATAAAGGGAAGTGAAGATTCTAGTTGGACTCTCAGGTTCTAAATACAGCTAGGGATAAAGGCATCCAACTATAAACTGGGTGGGCGAGGATGAGTTCAAATTGAAGAGCTGAGTTTGAAAAAATTCTGAGACATTCATATACAATTGACATGGCAGAAGGAGACAAGCAGAGAAATTTTGAGAGCTCACACGTAAGGTTTAGTTGCACTTTCTCAATAAAAATGAAAGGAACTGTGAACACACAAAGAGCAGCAAATGACAGAACCATTTACAAAGTGAAGGAAGGGGAAACAAACAGTAGCATAGCAATTAAGTTGTCAGAGACATCAGCAGAAAGCATGGTACAGACATGCAGAAGCCAAAGGATAAAAGAATTTCCAGGAAGAAGAGTCCAACATCATGAGTACATTAACTCCAGAAATACTGAGAGATGATTGAAAAAGTTGATAAAATGCTTCAGTGTAATGATGAGGACAGAGATAAGATGGTATTGGGAAGAAGATGGCATGGAAGGTAAAGAAGAGATGGCAGTGACCAAACAATATACTTATAAACAGCTGGTAGTTAGAGAAACACACTAGGTCAAGGGGCATTTTAATTCTGGTGAAGAACAGATAAGAAAAATTTACCATCTCAGCCAGGTAATGTGAACGATGCAGTAGTATTTTTTAACTATAGTCACTTTTACATGTTGCAAAACTGAAACTCTGTGCTCATTCATTGCAAAATAATTCCTCAATTTTGCTCTCCCAGTCCCTGGTAACTACCATTCAGTTTCTTGTTTCTATTTATTCAATTTTATTAAATACTATATAGAGATGGAATCATAAAATTTTTATCCTTGTGTTAGTAGCTTACATATAGTGTAGTATGCCTGAAGCTCATCCATGTTTTAACATATGACAGGGCTATCTTTTATTTTGAAGTAAAATACTATTTCATAGAATGTAAAATTCCAAGGGCCAGCGAAATATTTCAGTGGAATAAATCACGTACAAGCAGGCACAGGGACCATGGGATTCGATCCTTAGGCCTGCTGTGTTGGCCCAGGCCAGTAGGCATGCTAAGATGGCAACTGAGACTGGGCGTGATGGTATGTGTCTGTAATCCCAGCACTTCGGAGGCTGTAAACAGGCAGATCACTGTGAGTCTGATCTAGTAGTGAGATACTGAACACCCTGTAGACCCTTCACTAAAATAGCATAAATAAAGAACGCAAAATTCCGTACCTTGCTTTTCCATTGGTCCATCAATAAACACTCAAATGTCATGGCCAGATACTTTCAGTTATTTGGGTACATAACCACATGTGGCATTGATGAATGAAATGGTTAAAGACATACTTTAAAAAAATTCTTTGAAAAGACATGGACACATTTTAAGTTGTTATTTTATGTTTAGAGAGGCTTAAATGTACTAAGAAATTGGCCTAATATATGAAACTGTTCTGTCAGGAAAGGTGCGTAAAACTGAATGAAGAGAGACAGTAGAAGTCGAAAATTTAGAATGTTGTCTCTAGATGCATTTTTTTCTCCATAAAGTCTTAGAGGACAGCTGACAGAAGAAAATATGTATCAAACAGTACCCCAGTTTGATCAATGACAGGAAAAGAAACTGACTCTACTGAGCAAGTTTGGACCAAATAGAAAAAGAAGTATACCCTACAATGTAAGAGTGAGCCATCATGCATGAGAGAACACAGTGGCCAATGTATTAAAGTCTTATTTTGTATGTTTTTGGAAATCTGGAATAAGATTTCAAAGGAGTGTATGAGCTAATCTTAAAAGGAGAAAGGAGGAAGTTTTCAGGGAATCACTAAAGGGGGAGGACATGATTGTGTAAGAGTAGACATCTATACATAATCCCGGGATCTGAATGTGAGTTGGTCATTACATGGATGCTGAAGGTTGGTAAATGTAGAGCCATGGCCAGGTCTACAGGTTAACATAGGGGAGTAGACTGAAGCTGGTTGCCAAATAAATGTGCATATTAAGAAAACACAAATGTATTGGAGACAACAGGCCTTTTACCTGATAATGCAGGTGATTTGATAATTGGTAATTAGCTTAACGTTTAGGACAGATATGTGCCTTAATATTCTTGTTTTCTTTTTATATAAAGAGAATAGATTCCACATGCTAAAGACTAAAGGTACACCCATGTCTATCACTGGGTACATACTAAGTCTAGAGACCATATTGTTAAGGGAAATAAATCAAACTCACAAACGTAAATATCACCAGTGTAAGAATCTAAAAAAAGTAAATAAATTTGGAAAGGTACATTAGATACTGTGAAAGGGAAAAAATCAATTCAATGGGAATGAAAAACTGAGAGGACAAATGGACAAAACCAAGACAGAAAAAAGCTATATTTATTTATATATGCAGGATAGCTTGGATAACTGTAATGCTGATTTCTGCTGGACTATTGAGAGAAGCAGCTGATGTTTAAATGTTTTTCTTCCCCTTTTTAATTTCTTATAACATTTTAAAACAATTTTGCATGTTGATATCTGGTAATTCACAAAAATAATATGAAGATGACATTAACATGTAACACAATGACCATTGTTAAATTCCTATTATTTGTTTTAGTGAAATTCTGCATCATTTATAATATTTTTTACCATTTTTTGTTCTCTTTAAAAAGTAAAAAATAAAGAGAACCAAAAATACTAAAAAAGAACAACCATCAAGGCACAGTTGGCATGGCCCCCTGCTAAACCATGGCTGTTGGCAACCACAAGGGCCAAAAGGTGACTAAGAATGTGAGCAACCTGAGGCATAGCCACCATTGCAGATGCCTTACAAAACACACTAAGTTTATAATGGACATGATCCGGGAGATGTGGTGTTTGCCCCCCATAAGAGGCACACCATAGAGCTGCTCGAAGTCTCCAAGACAAACACACCCTCAAGTCCATTAAGAAAAGGGTGGGGATGTATATCTCTGTCAACAGGAAGCATGAGGAGCTGAGAAATGTGCTGGATGCCATGAGGAAGGCAGATGCCAAGAAGGATCGAGTCCCTCAGGAATAAATCTTTGCAGAAAAAAAAGTTAACTGAAGTCAAAGTGGATTAAACATCTAAACATTAAAACAGAAATGCTAAATCTCTTGGAAGACAAAGTAGGAGGAACTCCTGAAGACATAGGGTAGGCAAAGAGTTCATGAACAAAAATCAAATCACAAGGGTAATACTTGAAAGAATTAACAAGTGGGGCCTACTTTTATTAGGAAGTTTCTCCATGTCCAAATAAACTACCAACAAGGTGAAAAGACAATCCACAAATTTTGAAAAAATTCTTGACTAATCAGCACTCAAACAAAGGCCTGCTCTCTAGAACTCATAAAGAACTAAAAACCATTAGGGCCCCAAAATTTAGAGACCCAGTGCAGAAACTGGCATCAGAGATGAGCACACACTTCTCATAGGACTAAATGAAAGAAACAAATAAATATAGAAAAATGTGCCCCATCACATGAGCCATCCATGAAATGCAAATTAAAATAACACTGAGATACTGTCTCACCCCACAAAGAACGGCTATCATGAAGAAATCAACCAACAGCAAATGTTGAAGAGGTTGTGGCAGAAAGGGAACACTTCTCCACTGCTGGTGTGAATGTAGCTTGGTGCAACCATTATGGAAATTAGTGTGGAGACTCCTTAAAAAACTAGGATGTAAATCCCATTCAAGCCAGCTATCCTCCTACTGAAAATTTTCCCAGAGGAACTTAAAATGTCATATCATAGTGATATTTGTGTACTTATGCTTATAGTAGTACAATTTGTGATAGCAAAATCTTAGAAACAACCAAGATGCCCATCACCTGAGGAATGAATGAAAATGATGTGGTATTTTTAAACAATGGAAAATTACTCAGCTACAAAGAATGACAAACTCGACAACTTTATATTTATATGGATGCCACTTGAGGATGTACTCATAAGTGAAATAAACCAGACCCATGTGTGTAAATATTGTTTAAGCTCCCTAGTGTAAAAACTCTAACAAATAGAAAAGTATAACACAATTAAAAGGAAAGTGAGAATGTGAGGATTAAACAATGAGGAGAGGGCAAGGAGAAAAGCTGGGAGACATGACAGGGGCAAAGCCATACATTCATATGCACAAGATGGGTAAGGCAAGAATCCTAATAATCAGCATGTTTTTCAAACTAGCAGTTAACTGGTAGGATTCTCACCAGGACTAGCTATATATGCTGATAGAGGTGAACTAAGCAGCTGCATGGAAGAAAGCAATGTGTAATGGTAGGGTAATGCTTGGAATGCCTGCCATTTTGGTCTTCTAAATATGTACTGCTTATCATGACATACCAATTACAGCCATACTGTCTCCCAAATAAATGTTTGTTTAAAAATAAAGAGCAATAAATAAAAACAAGTGACAGGAAAAAAGTCACAGGATAGTTCTGCTACAAAGTTGTATATGGTTAGATTTCTTAATTTCTGTGAAAATTATGTAATTGTTTATTCGTATTTTTTCAATTTTTTTAATTTGTTTAATTATTGTCTTCATATTGTGCAGGGACTTAAAGTTTAACATATCAATAATTGATGCAAAACACCTGTTCCATGTCATGTACAAGATGTATGATACTCAGAGAGATAGTTCGGCTAAACTCAACTGCATAGGTTTCAGTGTATTAATAAGCTTCTCTTCTAGAGGGTTAACAGCCTAAGTTTTCAGACAAAAAGAAGTGCTGCAATGACAGCCACCATTTTGGCCCTAGCCTTTCAAGGCCACTGAGGACCTATACTGTAACATCATGAAACTCAGTTGTGCCACAAATTTTCTGATCAAGGAGATTATGGAGCCACAGACCAAAGAGATTGATGATGTACAGTGTGCCTAAGGAGAGTCACATGGAGATAAAACTTTCTCTCAGGCTCTCACAGAGAGCAAACTGGTCAAGCATTTGCTGTGACTCATCTGCATGGATGACACAGACAAAGGATCTACAGACTAAGATACAGGATTTCAAGATAAACCCTGAGTGGACTTCACTGAGCTCATCAGAAACAAAAGCTACATCTTTTGGTGTATATGTCTTGCTCTATATTGTTCTTAACCATCCAGGAGAAAAGTATAAAAATTAGGTATATAATGTGGGGTCATAATATTAAATTGAGTTGTAAATAGCTATAGTCAACAACTTCTTCAGATAATTCACTATTATTGTGGAATGCTGGACTATGTTGGATTGTGTCGCTGAGTTCCATCCCCTAAAATGGTTTAATGACAATGGAGTGCCCATCTTTGACAGATCTAGACAAAAAGGGGGTATACAAAGGAAGAATAATGATATGTGTGTATAAACAGTACAGTTAGGATAAATATGCCGTGCTTC
>PVKA01028955.1:0-28827 GCA_004027165.1 Ctenomys sociabilis
GCTTCCTAGCTAACCATCTCTTCTACCAGCCCATCCTGCCTGGCTCTTTATCCCCCATGCTGCAGCCAATAACCTTCTTAGAGCACAGACTGGATTTGCTGCTCCTACTTAGGATACTCTAACACTCTCCAGGCTATGCAAGATAAATGCAGGGGAGCATGGGAGATCCATCCTATGCACACGCAGCCTTCGCTCTGGTCTCTGTCCCACCACTGAGCCTTGCTCCTAGCTCTCCACCTCCTGTGGCTCACCATCTCCTACTCTCAGGCCACAACTCCTGGCACTCCTGCCTTTTGAATAGAATATAAAATATTGTTCCCACTAAACTGCTACAGTACACCTTTTACATATTCATTTCAAATATCACCTCAACTATGAGTTTCTCCTTGTTTCCTTGAGGCAGAATGAGTTACACCTTGCTGTAGGTATTTAAGCACGTGCTTTTGTATACTACATGATTCTTTGAGAACTTCATCAACACCCTTCTGTTCCTTTCTTGAGATCATTCAGTCCCTGGTAGCTTGCTGTCTCCTTTCTCTAGGACTTTATCCTAGCGACACTCACATGCCTTTATGTTACAGAATTACAGAGTACGGCTAAAACTGCAAATTAACACTTTTACTAGTCAACTGAATAGATGTCATATAGGCATTTTGCTTATGTCCACTAGATTGGTACCACCTGCTTTAAAATCCTATTTTGAACTCAGTGCAAAATATACATGTGATTTATAGGTGGAAGCAAAAACTATTTATTTAGATGCTATGACAAAGCAATGATGATATCACCCTCTCCATGGCTTTCCTGAACTCTCTTTGAGAAGTAACCCAATATGTTCAGAACTATGCTGGCTAAAGAAAGCCACCCCAGAACCTTGCTAGGCAACATTACGATCTACTCGCTGAAATGCAGCACAAATTAAGTCTGCCTTTGATCATGTTCTAGAGGGCTTGGGTGCCAACACTTGAGAACTTCTTTAGAGCAGCTACAGAAAACTCATAACTGGCGTTATCTGTACCTGTCCTATCTCTCTACCATCTCATTACCTCATCACTTAAAGAGTTAAATGCCGTGTAAAATCTGATGTTATAGTCAACTCAGACCACCATCATCCTGAAGGCTTGGGGAAGGGAAACCTTCTTTTTGAGATCCATTAGCTAAACCTACTTCCCAGTCCCAGGAATAGCAGAAGTCTTGCCTGAGGTCTTCAGAAATAAGCTTGATTATATTACAATCATTTGTCTAACCAGTTGGCATTTATCCCTTGCCATATCTATTGTATATGTTTTGACCTTACTGCATACATTTAGGTATTCCTAAATATTTCATTCTACCTTGCTTCGTCCACTTTCTTTCAGCCAATATGAAGTACCTATTGTCTGCCTTAAGTTTTCCATTAGATGTCAGGTACAGCAATACCAATAAGATAGTTTCCTGTCTTCAAATGCTTACAGTCTAGCACTGGAGAGAGCGCATGGTAAATATAAAAATAATCCAAAGTGCACTTTCGCTAGACTATTCTGCACATATCTAGAAGAAGATTTTTCCATGAAACACTAATTTTCTCTTTTCATTTCTCTGTTCAGTAGCTCACAATGAGACCTGGTTATCCAAAGCACACTTCTACATCTGCCCAGAAAGTGTCTCTGAACCAACACGACCATGGCTCTCTGATTGTCTTCTAAATGAGCTACTGAATTATGGATGCTTTGTTTGATTTCCAAATATTTCTCAGAGTGTATTTACTCATGCTAAAAATTTGTCTTGTATCTAAAATTTGATATCAACTAGGTATTTTATATTTTGTGTGGTAACTTTGCACCTAATTTATCCAACCTATTTTGGCTGATTATTAAATTTACAATAGACTGCAGTCCTCAGAGCCATCTAACTACCTGAAATGTATTCTTTCTCCATCTCATCTCTTCTCAGATGTTTTCCCGGGTGACAGAGAATGTGCTTTTCTTTGAATTCTTACAGTTTAATTAAACTTAGAAAATGTTAAGTAACTACCTAAAGTGACAGTATTGTAATTTTCTCAAATTCATGTACATTGAATATTTGGGGAATTCTAAGGGATTTTTTTCCTTCCAAAGGTTGTATAAATTACCCAAGTTTGAGAAATATTGCTTTTACTTAATTCACTTGCACAGTATAAATTAAAAATATCTTCCTGCTTCTTTTACAGGGGAAGAGGGAAGCAAGGGAAGGCTCAGGTAAGAGGGATGGAAATGTAAGGAAGGAGATTGCTATTTCTTTGGTGCACCCCCATCTCCGCCTGACCCAGGCTCGGATCCAACCCTCCGACGTAAACATGTCAAAGTGGCATAATAAGAATCACATTGGTTCACTAGAGAAATATATTCTAATAAAATTATCCATATTTATAAACTTAACAAAGTCTTATTTAAAACAAAAAGTCATTTTTTCAAATTAAATTGCTAAGGACTAATATATATTGTATTCCTTTAGTTGGTCCTTTCTACTCCAGATACTCTCCTTTACACTCCAGGCCTAGTTTTTAAAAAGGCATTGATTATGAAGGTCATAAACTTCCATAAGGATATTTTTAAAAATCTGAATAAAGTGTTTTCACTTCCAGCACTAACTTATAGACACTCTCATAGAAACACATTATTTAGATATGTAGAATAACTATCTTGAAATGGTTTGGCTGTTTTCCAAGAGATTTAAGAAATCAAGAAAAAAGGAATTATTTAAATTTTCCTATTTGTTTAGAAAAATGTTGACAGGAAAGTTGTAGATATCCTTCACGGAAGACTGATCAATGAGCCTTAAAAGAGAGTGCCTGAGACCACTGCTGAGAGTTGTTGTTTGGTAGATGGAAGGAACATAGTTGTGCAGGCTGACACAAATATAGAAGTGGATAGTTTCCTTGCTTCTTAGTACACATTATGCATTAGGAAGAATTATATAAATATATCATTATAATCTTGAACTATCCCAGCACTAGGGAGGCTGAAAACAGGAGGATCACTTTGAGTCCAATCTGTGTAGTGAGACCCTGTAGACACTGTACTAAATACAGTTTCTAGCTTAAAAGGCTCTGAGTAGGAAAAGGCTGAAGCTGCCCTTCCCCTCTCCTGTCCACATCGCCTTTCCTACCAGGCACTCAGTATGAATTCAGCCAATTTTTATCTTGCTTTCCCAGCAGGAATTACATTTCAAGGTAAGCAGAAGATTTCAGGGGCTGAATGAAAGCTATATTTTTACAGAAAAATGTATCAAGTAACACTTGTAAAAGCAGATGTAGTGATGGATTGATAGAATAATTTTATAGCCTGGGATGAAATTGCTGAGTCAGAGAATGATTATCCATCATTATTTAGACACGTAAGGCTGAAAGGTAAGTGGAGAACCAAAGCTCTCCTGGCCTTCAAGTAACAATACACAGGGAATTTTCTGTTCATGATGAGAAAGATGTAACTATTCAAGATCAAGATGAGATTAGTTTATTAGCACTCAGTAATTCACTTTAGACTGTAAGTATTATGTGTTTCTTGATGTGATCCAATAGGATGTATCATTTATTATGTATTCTAGGAAAAAATATCCTTGAATTTCATCAAGTCCTTAGGCTAAACTCTGTTTCTGTGGGAGTACTAGGAATAGAGAGAACAAGAGCAGTGACACCAAAAGAATGTCATCAAATGTAGATGACAAAGCACTACTAGTAGCAGAACAACTACTACAGTCTGAATGGTAACAATGTAAATGACCATGATTAAAATTAAGAAACATACATTTCGCATATGGACTGTATTGTGATGAAAAAAATCTGAACATAAATCAGGCAGTAAGTTGTTTGAAAATCTGCTACCATGATAAAATATAGATCTTAAACTGAAAAGGTCTGATTAATAAACACTAGGTAAAATATGACTTATGTTGCTAAAAATACACAGATGTGTTCAACAGAGAGAGAAAAAAAATTTGCAATGGTAGTTAATTAAATAGTAAGCTCTGCTCAGATTATGATACTTTTGGTTTTACATTTTTTGTTTATCTGGAGATTTTCTCCAACGTATTTGTGTTTCTTTTGCAATAAAATTTATTGAATTTTATTATAGAAAACAGAGGGGTCAGGGAGATGGCTCAAGGGGCCAAGGAGTTGGCTCAGTAGAATAAGCTCTTCCCTGGCAAGCACAAGGGCCTGAGTTCAATCCCCAGCTCCACCAAAGAAAGAAAAAAAAAAAAAAAAAACAGAACTGATTACATAGAAATTTTATCTAATATTTTTAATTCCATTATAAAAATGCATTGCTTATTCACATACTAAACAAAAGTGACATTCAATCATTCTTAAAAACTTACATTTGTTGTGCTCTCTCTAGACAATATTTTCTTTTAAATTTTAAAATATTTATTTATTTGGTATAAGGTCTTGCTACGCAGTTCATACTCACAGTGATCCTTCTGTCTCAGCCTCCCCAGAGCTGGGATTACAGGCTTGTACCACCACTCCTCGTTTCATTGGTTAGCTCTGTGTGGGGCTGGCTGGCAGGGTATGCAGAAGAGAGGATCAAACTCGGTCGTTGTGCTTGCCAGGCAGCACTTAGACCACCAAATTATCTTTCTAACCCTCCTGACAATATTTTGATGATGTTCCAAGCACTAGAGAATGTTTAAGCCTACAGTGAATAAAACTCATAAATACTGGTAGGTCAAGCATAGCACTGGTTGTATCAAAAGAAACAAAAGAAGTCTTGCTGTGTACGGATTTAAGTGATGATTGGATAGTTGGAAATTATAGCCCTAAATTAAGTGAGCTGTGTGGATAGTGCCCTCATCTAGACACAGGAAAGCGTAGCACTTGAGAGTGATCTCTGGAGGCCTGCTGTCTGTATTTTCGTCCTAAGCTACACAACTTGCACCTGGGAAACTTGGATGAAATAATCACCCTGGCCTTGATGCCCTCATCTCTAAAATGGGTTTAATAGTTCTCAAGGGCTAAATGACATTGTATCTGTAAAAAATACCTCATATACAGTAGTAATATATAAGACATGATTTTTTTTCATTCTTTCCTTTCCTTTCTTCTCTCTCCTTCATCCCTCTTTTTTTTTTTTTTATCAAGTTCCAATCTCTGGAATAGTATCTATTAAACAGTAAATTCTCAAAAGTTACTTGGTGTGATCTGAACCTCATTATATCAATTTGATTTCCCAATGTTAAAATAAACTCTCAATATTCCACTGCTATTGTAACAAATCTATTCTCAGTCTTATTGAGATTTTTCTGTGATAACTTTCCATTATATATAAGCAGAAAACCATCTTGTTTGCAGAAGTTTCCATTTCAAAGATTTCTGTGTATGAATGACTTGATATTAACACATATATTTGAAGTGGCTTAGAACCATTCTTTTTTTTTGGTGGCACCAGGGGGTGGTATTGAACTCAGGCCCTTGATCTTGCCAGGGAAGAGCTTATTCCACTGAGCCATATCCCCGGTCCTTACATTCTTAATGATGTTTTTCTTCTCCAATTTTAGCCAGTTATTTTTGGTATAGAGTAAAACTATAAATTCTACTAATCTTGTCTTTTATTTAACAGTCATGAAAAGATGTGTTAAGTCTTGAGTTTTATCAATTACATAAAAATTATTTTTCATACTTATGTTGATAACTCATTTTCTTATCTTATTATTTTGAATAGACCTTTTAAAACAAAATTAAACATGAATCAAAATAGTGAATAGCTCTGGCTATTTTCCTGAATTAAATACAACTGGCTTTAATGGAAATTTAATGCTTTATAAATTTGCAGTTAAGGTTCAGCAAATTTACTTAACATATTTAACTAGATTTCTTTTATTTATTTTAGTTGTAATTTTTGGAATGACTGTAGAGTTTTATCAAAATAGTTTTTCTATATTTTATATTATCTTTGTCTCATCCATGAACTATCTTGAAGAGAATTTGTAGTGCATTGAGTCAGATGCTTTGACCTTGTGGTTTATTCCTAGAACATTCCATTGCATATGTCAAAAAATTCACTAGATATATACTTTTTAAACTTGGAGAAAAATAATGCGCTGCAGGCAGAGATGTAAGAGTAATTAAAATATATGGGAGATACTAAGCCATAAAGATAGACAAGTAAGTATACTTCAATGAGAGTAGTGCTCCTAGGCTACTACTATTTACTCTTTTAAAAATATAAGGGAAAGAAATAGTAGGAAAGACAAAGAACTGGGCAGGGTGGTAGAATGTGAGACAGTACAAAGATTTTAAAAAGTAGTTGTTGAATGCTAATTGTTGTTCAATGGCTTCTGAAAAAAAAATGTCTATTGGCTTCAATAATTAGTTATTCTGAAGAGTCTTGTCAGCAGAGAGCTTAGAAGGAGAAGACAGATCCCAAGTTATAAGGCACAAAAAAAGCAGTGGAAGTATGGATGACTGGATTGGGTAGATCATTCTATTTTAAAAAGAAACAGGTACTAAAGCTATTGGATAACACAAGCATACATGTGAAGAACACAGAGTGTCTTAGGAATGGAAAAATCTTTAGTAT
Organism: Ctenomys sociabilis; assembly: GCA_004027165.1. Lineage (NCBI taxonomy): Eukaryota > Metazoa > Chordata > Mammalia > Rodentia > Ctenomyidae > Ctenomys > Ctenomys sociabilis. Next base: position 6,537 of record PVKA01028955.1, read on the forward strand.
ATTCATATGTTGAGAGTCAAGAGACTGTGGAAGTGATGTTATGAAGGACGCTGAAGCAAAAGCATAAAACTTCAAAAAATGAAGACCTGGCACAATATTGGAGGGAACAAGAACAAAGACATAAAACTAGTCTTAGGGGCTGGAGAGATAGCACAGTGGCACAAGCACCTGCCTGGCAAGTGCAAAGTCCCGGGTCCAATCCTGGGTTAACACATGCCATGTAGGCCCTGGAGTTCCAGGTGCAAAGGGCCGGTCCTGAAACCTATAATCCTAGTGCTAGGGAGACTGAGACACAAGGGTTACTACAAGTCTGAGCAGCATAGTGAGACCCAGGACCAAATAAATACATTAAAAATTTGTAGAAAAAGTAATTCCTGATAAGTATATCATATGAGCATCTTGTCCACATGCATGTGATAAAAGGAGTTACAGCTAAATAGAAAAGGAAATGAATCAGACATGAAGATGATTTATTTCAGACCTGATGCAAAAACAAAACAAAACAAACAAAAGGAAATAGCAATCTACATGTTATTTGTTTCTAGCAATGCTTAACCATGTGGTAAAAGCAGAAAGCAAGCTGTTGTACCAACACTAATTTATATAGAGTTGTCCTATGTGCTGAATTAGAAGTCAGCTACAATAGGACACATGATGATGAGAGCAGACCAACATCATTGACAGCTAGGTTCACAATGGTGGAACAAGGCGGATGCCTGAAAGTTGTGACCAAATTAAGAGGAGAGGTTTTAACAGCAGAGCTAAACAGCTAAAATCAAAGATCAGTGACCCTACAAGTGAGTTGGGACAAGAGCTTGGAGTCTGGTCAGATTCCTAAGATGCAATAATGTCCTGCAGGCACAAAACACCGTAAGTGTCCTGGGTTGGAGAGCCAGGTTTCAGGAGGGTCAGGGAGAGTCTGCCAGCTAGGAGTTGGTTGCTCATGGACCAGCTATGAGCCTTAAGTCTAGAATAGCAAGAAGAAAAATGACAGCAGTGAAAAAGGATAAAAACTAGTACATACTACACCACACATGTGTTGTTGCAGGACACAGTTGGATTGTCAAAAAATAAAATTGCACAGATGCAGGGGATGCCAGGTTGTCCTCTTTGTGTCATGGTTTGTGGGATGCATAAGAGTTAGCAGGACCTTGCCTTTGTTGAAGTTTGCAAGAAAAACTGCTTCTCCCAAGAGGACACAAGCTTCCTGGATTCAAGGGTGAGCCTCGAGTTAAGACAATGTTTTGGTGGGAGAAGTGTCTTGCCAAAGGCTCTGAGGAGGGGAAATGATCTCCTCTTTACAAATTCAGGATGCAAAGAAACCTTTCTGAATACTGTATACACATGTATTAAAAAGCATGTTCAGTTGCTGAATTAGCTTCCTATTGCTGTGTCAAAAATATGAAGATAATCAACTTTTTTAAAAAGTAAGTTTGTTTGTTTTGGCTCTTGGCTTTAGTGGTTTCAGTCTGTGGCTTTAGTGGTTCCAGTCTGTGGCTTTAGTGGTTTCAGTCTGTGGCTGCTTGACTCTCTTTGGGCATAGTAACAGCACTATACCTCATGATGGGTGTATATGGCAGAGGAGGATCCTTCAGGTCATGGTAGCTAGAAAGCAAAGAGAGAGACACAGGAAGGGCCCAAGATTCCAATATTCTACTTAAGGGCACATTCTCATTGACCTCGTGGTTGGCCACGAGGCCCTATCTCCAATAGCACCACAGGCTGCCAATCAATTTGTTAACACAGAGGTCTTAGGGAAACATTTAACCAAACTATAAAAGTCATTTGAACATAGCACTTTAGGATTATACCCAAGAGGTTACATATTGTTGGCTTGTGTACCGTATTACATCTAAGAGATTCCACTACTGGAAAAAAATCAAGAAGGCTAATCAGTGACTTTAGTCCTCCTATTCCTATAGTCTTCTAGAAGGAAGACATGTCATCCTACTCTGGATGGGACAAGCAACCCTTCATTGTATTATTATACTTGCTGAACTCTGGTATCTGGAGGCATTTGTGTTTGTAATTCCTAACTTAGCCTTTGATGAATTAAATAATTTACCATATTGTATTTATCTGAAAGTATCATTATAGAAAATAAATTATTGATTGCTATTTCAGGAAATCAGATTTGCATCCATGTTTTAATCTTTAAAACAGATTGATTTTATGCTAAATAACCTAATCACAATGAAGACAAAATATAATACCAAAAGTTACATCTGCTACAGTCTTTATCCTATACAGATTAAGTTCAAATGTGGTTCAAAATATCATTTCCAGGACTGGGGAGATGGCTCAGTAGAATAAGCGCTTCCCTGGCAAGTTCAAGGGTCTGAGTTCAATCCCTGGTTCTGCCAAAAAAAAAATCATTTCCAAGTAGTGTTGCAATTTACTGACGTTTTATATATAATACCTAGAATAGAGAAATTAATTCCTCACAAGCTCCTCTTTCCTAACTTCCCATCACTCAGCCGTGTCTTGCTCTCCTGCATCGAGCCCGATGCACTTGTCTACTTTTTCCCTATTCCATATATTTTAACTACTTCATTTGAATGAATGAATATGTAATCATCATATGTATAGATAATTGCAGATATCATAATAAGGAAAAATATGGGTAAAAGAATACAAAATTCTGGAGACTATTACTAAGGTATCTTGTAGTTCTGAATACTTGTCAAAAATAAATGATCTGAACTTCCTACGAGAAAAATGAAAGAACTATAATCAAATATATGACTTACAAGCCCTAAGAAAAATGTCATTTAGTCATTGATAGCTCCAAGAACTTGTCTTAATACTAACATTCAGGGGAATTTTCAATAATGACTCTTTAGGATGTTATGTGATATAGTAAATCATGTCTATAAAACCATTCCTAAGGCACAGAACTTTTCTGTAGTTATTTTGTAAAATATTCTTTAGTGAAAGTTAATGTTGAAACCCTGAGAAATGTTGTAAACCCAATTCAACAGAGGACAAGGTTAAAAGAAATACCTTTACATTGATCCAGGTATAAATTTTGAGTGATCTGAAAAGAATCATGTTTCAATATTTCCTCTATAAATTCTACTTCCTCCAGTGTACTCCTCAAAAGATTTGAAAAGTAGCATCTGAAGCTACGATCTCTGGTAAGAACACAGAGTGAAATGATAAAATCTGTATATGGACTTTAAGGAACATAACTAAATCAGGTTCATGAATGAAAAACCACTGCCTGGCCATCAGGAAAAATAGCTGACAATCACAGGCTTCCACAGCAAGCTCTATGGGATCTGTTCCAACCAACCTGAGTCAGAGCCTCTGGTGCATGTGTTTGAGTAAATTTAACAATAAGCATTACCTTCTAAGTCCACAGACAGATAGATCTTTTGTAGAATAGAGTCAGATGCAGGCCAGCTAAATTCCCAAGGATACCTGAAAAATCATGGAGCATCTTGGCAGGACAGATTGGCTTTCAGGGCTCTCTTTAAGGTGTGGAATAAGACTCCACATCAGGAAAAAGAATTCAAGATGGGGATCTGTTGACATCTCATAACAGTGGACTTTCCCCCCACCCCACATCCCTCCTGTTTCTTTGGTACCTGAGTTAACCTCCTCGTGGCTTAGAGTATTTATCACATTACTTTTGGAATCTTTCTCCCAAAGGAAAATATAATCCATACGCAGTTGGCACCAAATACTACTGGAAGACAGATTTGTTTCTAAAATGGTAAAATTAGATAATGTATCTCATCAAAATTCATGGATTTGCTCCTCTAATAATAGAGTCATCTGATAGCTTAAAAACACATGCTTTATCATCATTCAGAAGCAGTTTATTCATTAGAACATTCTGTACTCCTCCAAAGATCTGACGTATCGCATCATATCTTGTATTTTATTTTCCTTCTTAAAAGATTTTTTTTTTTAGAATCCAGTGCATTTAACTACCAAAGTATTCCTATTAAGGTGTCTAGAGAACAGCTAACATTCGAAATTGTTTTACTTGTGGGTGCTGCTGACCTGTCAATCTCAAATATATTTATAAGCTGCACACACAAAAATGAAATGACAAAGTGAGTCAGATTAACCAGCTCTGATTCCCCATTTTAAGAAAACCATGAGGTATGCCTAGGATCCAGTGCTAACAATTTGTTACGCAGGATACTGCTCTAGCTTTCTAAATGCTAACTGTATAAAAATTCCAAAGCATTCTTGCAATGTTTCACTTAAGCATGTCTGCAATAAAATCTTATTGAACTGTTGATTTCATTAATTTTCTACAGACTAAAAAGCAAGGAATTCAACTTGGATTTTTTTTCTTTGAACTTTGCCTACTACCAGAAAAAAAAAAAAAAAAACCTATGACTTTTTAAAAAAATAAACCCCTGGCCTTGAGTTTTAGCCCTTTAATAGTAGCCTACATGGTTGACTACCTTTGGTGTTAAATTTTCTTAAATTGTGTTTCTGTCAGTGTATCATTTTTTTAAAGCAATGGACTCTATAATAGCAAGCACTGGTCCGTCAGGAGTGTATTTTAACAGCACGACAAGTATTTTTCTCTACAGGAGACAAACAATGATATGTATTACATGCAGTAAACACTGCCTTTGGTACATAGGGTTCTTTTAGTATTTATCTGTCTAAAATTTCACTGTGCTCTGAATGGGGGAATGGGGGAGGGGGGAGGACCCTGCTTCATATTCACACTGCCAGTGGCTAAGGTATAGCAGCTCTGGAAAGAGGCCACATATGTTGTCATATTTCTTATAAAAAAAAAGAAAACCTTGATTTACTATTAAGTGAACAGAGCAAGAAATACTAGTTCACACACAAAAAGTGTTTTTCTTTCAAATAACTACATCTCTCTGTTCCCATGCATTGATATTTTCCCACTTTTACTTAGAAATATCATTACCAACATTTCAGTCAAGTCTTAAACCTGAGAAGACAATAGTGGTGCCAAAATTAGGGATGCAAAATCCTAGCAGTGCTTCAAGAATATATTGCCTATCTGATGCCTTTAACATGTTTTGAATAATGAGAAAATATGTGTGATGGGCTATTCACAATGTGTAAGTAGATGTAACGTAAAGCCGCTTAAATAGCTTTAAGAATAAAAGTATATAGTGTGAATGGCTAGAGGTCTGTACGAAGAAGGTTCTAAATCAACAGTAACCTTTCGTAGTCTCCATCGCCTGGGAAAACGATAAAGGATCAGCGCATAAAGGAGATCTAAGACAACCTAAAACTTTATAGTATGGCCCTTCACCAAGCCATAGGACTTTGTTCCCATGCATTGATTTGGGGAAGGCTGGGGTATATAAGCCCAGTAAGAAAGTCATCACCTTGCTTATGGAGGACACCAGATTTTCAAAAGAAATGTTCTTCCCCATAAAAAAACATATTTATTTGGCTTAATTCATATAAAATACAGTATGAGCTCAATTTAAGAACCATTCTAAATTCCTATAAACTCCATTGTTAAATAGCTCCCCCCACCCCCAGGTTCCATTTGGTATTTAGTATTTTCTTGTATATCTTTTTTGATCAAAAGCAGGTAAAAGATTTTTCATGGTAATAGCCTTTCACAGTCTTAATAGTAAGTATTAATAGTGATTATTAACCATTAGTAAGCCTCATTTTAATCTTTTTCTTTAATCTTCCTTTTGTAATTTTTTTAAACAACATTTTTTAAATGTATCTGGTTGTTACAGGGTCTCACTATGCAGTTCACACTCATAGTGATCCTCCTGCTTTCAGTCTCCCCAGTGTTGGCATTACAAGCGTGCACCACTATACCTGGACTCTGTGGCCTGTTCAGTGTACCCTGGGTGGGGGGACAGCACAGCAGGTGGTGCTGGGGATCAAACCAAGGTCCCTGTGTTTGCCTAAGCTTGCCTCAGTAGGGCTTTAGTCCACTGAGCTACCTCACTGGGCCACCTTTTGTAAATTTTTAAAAAAATTTCTTCCTTTTATGTTTAATTTTCCCACTATCTGATTTTCATAAGTCAACAGTAGTCTTCCTTCCTAGTAGCAGAAATTACCCAGTGTGTCAGTCAGTGTGGTCAGCGGAGTCTCTGTGATACCTCGGAACAGGAATGCTCTTCCTACTTAGTGATAAGTGAGGGCCGGGGAGATAGCTCAGTAGAATAAGTGTTTGCCTGGCAAGTACAGGGTCCTGAGTTCAATCCCTGATACTGCATAAAGAGAGAGAGAGAGAGAGAGAAGAGTGAGAGAGAGAGAGTTAAGTAAACTAAGGTGTGGAAAACTGAATAGCTTGCCTAGGAACATACAGCTGGGATGATGCAGAACACTGCAGACATTAAATCCAGGCTCTCCCCTGTTACGTTGTTTTTTAAATTTGACTCTGAAATCTAGGGATTAGATCCAAATTTGGCTAGGTAGTGTTCAGGAAATTGATAAGAGCTGATATTGCTCCTTTTTTAAGTACCATTCACAGTAGACTAAGGGGTCATAATAGGAGCAATGACTAATTTGACATTGATGCTCCTCAGTAGGGACAACGAACATGTGAGAGCATAACAATGAGAGGCCCCAGTAGAGTGCTTAATATACATGGCCAACATTAAAATCAATGAAGGGTAAGCTCCTGGATTTAGAAACGTAGTAAAAAAAATAACTGGGTCACTATGAAAATGAAAGGCTCTGTTTACTACCCAGATGATAAATCTAAAACACTTTAGTCTAAAACTTCCTTTCTTGTTCAAGTCATTGTAGAATGCTACAGTGAATCAAGAAGACAGCATTCAATACACTAGTCCAATAAACAAGTTATCTGTATTAGAAAAATAGCGGTTAATTTAATAACTATCATGGGCCAGGTGATTTAAACATTAAACTATGATGTCAGTATCAAGCGTCTGTTCCTTAAAGTTCAAAATGATCTATGCTGGAAATAAGAATCACAAGGTGATTAGGTAAGTAGGTCTTCAGCTCCACCACGACCTATCAGTTGTAGCATAGGAAGAATAGGAAGGCTAGAAAAAGTTATAAGAGGAGCTGGGGAGATGGCTCAGTGGAATAAGCGCTTCCCTGGCAAGTGCAAGGGCCTGAGTTCAATCCCTGGTTCTGCCAAAAAAAAAAGTTATAAGAGAAAAAAAGCAAACAGGTTGCAGGATGTCTGTAGGAATCAAAACTTTTAATACTGTTTGGTCACCACCTCCTTCTAGCTTTCTGATAAGCACACATTGAAATTGTATGAGCATGAGTGTGTGTGTGTGTGTGTGTGTGCATAAAGTATAGGTGGTATAATTTTGAAAGCCCATTATTATCCTGTTGAAATTCAAGGAATATTATCATAGCTTATCCCCGGCCCCACGATGGCATCAAACCCATTTTATAAATATAAATACAGGCTAAAAGAGTATGGTTTGCATTTCAAGTTTAACTGTTATAATATTTTAAAAGTGAAAAACAATTTGTACATAGAATTTCCACTTTTATAAAGACGATAGATCTTAGTCTTTCAGATTGGAAGATTATCGCTTATCCTTTTCTGATGCAGATCTGACATTCCCGAGTAGGTTTAGTTTAGGGGTGAAATCTCCAAATACCCACAATAGTTGCTAACAGTTGTTCCATCTCATCAAGAATGTTACTAAATTGTTTTAAATAACAATGTGTTTTTAATGGATTCTTTCTAAATGTTTGGTCCAGAAACATTTATGGTCATTAAAACAAATATGCTATTATAAATGTTTGGTGCTGGAAAAAAAATTTAATTCAATAAACCTTGGCTTAATTTTTGGATGTATATAGTGCCGGGGATCAAAACCAGAACACTGCACATATAATATATGCACTCTACCACTGAGCTACACCCCCAGGCTGAACCCGGCTTAAACTTTAAAAAGTAAAGAAAGACTCCCCTTAGTACGACTGACTTCAAAACTTGAAAAGTGACATTCCTTAAGAGCTTCACATCTATGCTGTTTTTACTATGCAAATATTCAATAGCTTTCCATTACAACAAGAAAGAGATCATCAGCACCATTCACCAAGGGACACCTTCCTAAATTCTGCGTTGTCAGCCTTAACTCATCACTAAAAGTTTTCCCTGGTATTTCCCAGTGAAGTGCTGCAGTACTTAACTAATCTATTAGTAGATTACCATAGATGTGCTCAATGTAGCATACAACTATCCCATGCCCTGGGATTAGCAATGGGTGATCAAGCCCTGAGGTCTGTTTCAGATTCCTATTTCACAGCTATTACTTAATCACAAAGGTTCATCAATGAGGTCAAATAAAAATATCAGGAATTAATGAAAGAAAATAATCCCTCTTAATTCAGTATGTGAATTCCGTAATCCCAAATGGAATTGGTTTTACAATAGCCCAACTGAACGACTTTTATCATCACTTCCCTAGGGGACACTTAGAAATGTGGAAGGGAATTTATGGCAGGGACAATGACAGGGGACACAAGAGACCCTCACTGCCGCTCCACCAAGGCCTTGCATCTCTTGCTCCCACTCAATCAAGCCACTCTGCTGTCTTGAATGTTTCTGAATCATATCAGAAAAGTTCTTATCTCTGGCCCTTAGCGTGGCCCTTGGGCTCAGAATGCCCTTCGCGTTCTAGTGCCTGGGCTAGCTTTATCCTCCAGCTCTTTAGTTGTCAGGATCTGCAGGGGGCTCTTCCTCTGTGTAGTTCTTCAATTTCACTCTCTCCCCTCTTTTGTCCACACAAACATACATTCACTCTGCACCCCTTTATACTGCTTCCTACTCCCTCCATCATTCCTTTGCCCCATCTGCTTTCCCTAACTAGAATATAATCTGTACTGGAGGAGGAGAGTGCTATATCCTAGGCCTGTGTACGATACTGTAGGATGAAGATATTTACTGAATAAGAGAATAGAGACAGTAACACTGTTTTGTAAGGGGTGCCAATCGCACCTGTTAATAGATTTCCAGTACTTATGCTAAGAGATGGAACAGTATGAATAACAATTATTTTTTAATTAAAAAAATTCTTGTATTTATTTATTTGGTACCAGGTCTTGCTACGTAGCTTGGAATCATAGTGATCCTCCTCTACCAGCTTCTCCAGCACAGGGATTACAGGCGTGCTCCACTATGCCTGGTTTTAGGGCTGAAAAGGCATATGATACAGGGAATTGAACCCAGGTCCTTATGCTTGCCAGGCAGGTGCTTAGACCACTGAGCTATCTCCCCAGCCCTGAATAATTATAAGCTGTCTTACTCTACTGTTGAAACGTGGCTACTTTTATAAGACTACTGGTTTACATAAGAGTTTCTATGCAGTTTGATTTTCACTTATTAATTATAAACTGTCTTCTTGAGATTATCTAATCTCTCCTGATCATGCTCTTTATTAGTCTCTGTCTTGATTTCATAGATTATATAGTAAAATTCCGTATATTTCAATTATTTAATGAGACTAGTCAGGAAGGTAGCTCAGTAGAATAAGCGCTTGCCTGGCAAGCACAAGGGTCTGAGTTTAATAATCCCTGGTTCCACAAAAAAAAGGAGAAAAAAACACTATGTTTATCAGTTGAAGAAAATTTTAAATACAACTTGTCCTTAAATTCTTCAGTTTTCCAGATTGAATGCCTTGTTCCTTAGAGAGCAAAATACAAATATATATTTTATGATTCTTACATGAATAAATTAGGAATATTACATATCTAGCATTCATAGAAATGAAATATAGGCATTTAAATTATTTGTTATTTCTGTAATATGTTGCTCTTAAACTGTTAAATAGACAGCAAAGCATGTCATCACTCTCATCCAAATCCACTTCTACTCCCTCAGCCAGGGCACACTGCAGAGAAAGGACTCTTCTAGCTCAGCTCGGAATCTAATTTTCTTTTTCCTAATACAGAAATGGACACAGAAAATATTAACTTATAAATTTAAAGTCAGTTCAATAGCATTAATTCTTTGTATTTCTGAAAGTGCAAATGATCCTCAGTAGAATATTTACATGCAATCCTCACAAGGTTTATAATTATGTTCAAAATGCAGTTGAACTTACTGCCTGTAAAATTCAGGTAAACTTGTCTATAGATAGTAATATTTCTATGCAGTGCTAGAAGCTGTGATTTTATTTTCAAGTTATTTCCTGCATTTTCACCTACCCAAGTAAAGGGACAGACAGTAATCCATTTGTATTACCTAATTTTCTTTAAATGTTGAAATTAGCTAGAATATATTACTACAAGTAGTTGACAGGCACAAATTGTAGATTCTTGACCCTTCTATTTTGGGTGAAATATTTCAAAATCTTTTTTTCCCCTTTGGTTCTGAGGACTGAACCCACAACATTTCTGTTTTACTTTTATTTCAAAATACATTTTCATTAAGTTGCCCAGTCTGGCCTTGACTTAGTGATGTTCCTGCCTCAGCCTCCAGATAGCTGGCATTATAGGTGTGCACCACCATATCCAGCTTTCCAAGTCCTTAAAAACAAAGCAAAACAAAACAATAAACAAAAAAGACCCAAAAACTAAAATTCCAAAATTGCTAAATATGAATTTCTGTTAGAACAGTTTTAACAAAATATATTATTGTTTCAGAAGTTTTAGAAAGTACTAGTAAACTACAGATACCTGAAATTAGATTCCCCCTTCTTGTTTTGTTCCCCCTAAGGGCATAAGAAATATTTTTTAAATCATCAGAAATGATACAGAATTTCACCAAGAAAAATGGTAAGAATTCAACAATGATTGCTATAGTACATATCAAATTAGTTGTTCAGATTACCAGATATTTATTGTATGTTGGTATCCCACAGTATTAACAGAACAGGGATTTCGTTTTTCTCTCTTGTATTTAGATTACTTGTAAATGCTAGCATTAACACATTTTATGAAGCTCCATGCCTCCTGACTTGTCTTTGTCATATTTGATATTTATGTTTGCTAAAAGTGATTTTCTGTTCTTATTAATAGGATAGATTTAATGTGAACAATGCTTTACTGCATTAGTAATAACAATTTTACTTAAATGTGGCTTTGTGTACTCCAGTGCAAATAATCTTTGAATTCCTAAGAGTCTTTTATTTTCCCAGTAGCCCAGTTGAAGAGTTTTTAATATTAAATTGAATCATAACAATACATGCTGATTAGAGTCTAACTTAATACATGAAGCTTAATGTTAATTTTCCAACTTCAAATCAGGGATCTGATTATTCCAAGATGATTATTTATCTCAAGTGTGATTTTATTTTAAACTTGTAAAGCCCACAGCCAGACATTTTTACATCATTAAAAATCAACACCACAGAGCAAAAGAATACAGCGAAAAAAGGAGTTAGATAGAACCTTCCACAACTACAAAGATATTGTTGAGATGAGAAGGGTTATAGAAAAATTTTGTATATGTCCATGGCACATGATGTCCAAATTTCTTGTGGGGAGTCAGTACACAAACACAACATGTCTAGAGATGAGTGGAAGGGATGGAATGAAGGGGAAAAGGAATCAAGCGTGTTATACACAGATACGCCCTTCCCATGAGAATTGCAAACATCACGTACTACACACATGTACTAATAAACAAAACACTTTTTTTAAAAAAAGAAAGAGAACAAATCAAAAAGCATTGAACTTAGCGATAAGAAAGGCCGCAATGACACTTGAGTGACAAGGCTGCTAGAGGTCTGAGACTGGAAGCTTCATTTCAGGAGACTGAAGAATGAATTGGGAAAAGAAGAGACTTGGGTAGTTTATAAAAGTCAAGTGAATCAGCATAAAAAGGGCACAGCAAACACAAGTAAGTGGTGTAGACAGTCAAAGAATAGAATACAGGTATTTGTAAGTTATTTGTGTCAATATACTAAAACAGCTGGGCATTGCAATGCTCATCTGTAAACCAGGCACTGTGGGAGGTCAGGAAGAAAAGTTGAGTCCAACCTGGGCAACTTAGTGATTCGTAGAGGACTGTGTCTCAAAATAGAAAGTATAAAGCCAACCAACCAACAGTCGAAAACTATGGCTGTAGTTCAGTGAAAAAGGCTTGGGTTCAATATTCAGTACCATTAACAAAATTTTTGAAAGCATACATCCTAATCCCCTTAGAAAGAAGTACTACATTGATATCTAAAATAAAGGCTACAGAGGAATTAAGCAACAGAACTTCTTTTACATGAGATAAAAATCCAAATGGCATATTTCTTTCTTCATGGAGAAAAGTTCCATTTCAAAAGAAATTTCTTAGAAAAATCTTGGGAAGAGAACTGTAGAGTTAACAATCAAAACAAAAGAGTGTGTACTTTAGTAGCAGAAACGAAAACAGAACAAACATATTGAACTTGTAGAAGCAGACAAAACAGAAGTATATGAGAGAAAAAAAATGAAATAAATTTAGATAGCAATTTTTATAAGTTTTTTTATCTTATGGTAAGGAATCTGTAACAATAGATAAATGCTATAGTTTATAATATGAAAGAATTAAATGGCATCAAATCTGAATTTTATAAATTTCAAAGCTTACTAAGCTATGAAACTGAAAAATAAAATGGAAAATGGTTTTTTAAAGAAATATGGCTAATGAAATAGATATTTTATGAATAATTTGACCAACCGAACAAAGCACTATTATTTTCACTTTTACTTTGCTTATTTTTAAGATCCTATCTGTAATTATATTTCAATATTTATAAGGAAGAAGTGAGAACCATTAACTAATATTTTGGACGATTTGATGGATCTGCACTAAATTATTTTTACTAGCAAAAAATATTCTCATAGGGAATGGATAAGTATTTTTAGGCAAAATAAGAACTTAATGTTTACAGTACAATACAAAGTTCATTTACATTGGTACAATTCTTCCTTCATGATATATAATTTTTATATGAAGTAGAAGACTGAACCATGTGCTATATTTCTATAATGTATATACTTATCAAGACCATTAGAAAATTACTACTTTCAGCATATTTTTAAAATGTGATTCTTTAATAAATTATGTTTGTGCAGTCAAAACACAGCATTAAAATCTAGTATTAGTCATTTAATGGACATTAATGGTGAGTTTATAAATGAAGTGCTGGCTTGCTTTGATATATTCTAAGAGCAACCAAAAATAGAGATTCTTTCCCAGAATTCTATGTATTTATAAAGTGCAAGATAAGCAATTTTCGCAATTCTCAAATGTAGTTCTTCCAGATGTATTTAATCTGAAATATACTTGTAGAAACAGAATTTTTTTTTTTTTGCTAAGTCAGGTATGTTTAACTTATCTATCTTATGTTTAAAAGCTATATTTGCTGGAGTATTCTATGCTTTATAAAAAGACATTAGAAGAGAAAAATGTGTAGATAAAGAAACAGTTGGATGTTTTAAAAACTATTTTGGGGGGTTGTAATTTCCTTGAAGACCTTTAAAGTTTATAAAACAAGCTTAATATACCCAAAACACCATAATTAACTATATAAAATATGCAATTATTCATTTTCTGAAAATCAATGTATCATAGAATAATGATAGGTAGATATTGGAGATAAATTATACAAATGAAAAGAAATTGCAAATATGGATTAAACCTTGTGAACAGAAATTGTTGCAAGGTGACTGTCACTCAGGGATTCTAGGGTAAAAAAGCCATCAGTATTTTTTTTTCTCCTCTAGAAAGAGGTGTAGTTTTCTAAACTATTGTATAGAACCAGTAATAATTCCTGTTTTGTACTGTTTCATGAATGCATAATCATGTGAAATATCTGAAACAGTATTTAATAATACTTTCTTACAATAAAAGAAAAAAATAAATGTAAAGTAACATTTTAAAAAATATAAATTAGGTAGGATAATTTGCAAAGAGTATGTGAGTATTTTTCATTAGATTGTGGTATCCTCAGATGTATAAATATTTCATAATATGAAGGTTAACTGAGACATTTGAATATGATAAAATTATTATTATAACAAAGTGTTTAAAAGCTCAGTTAAAGCTTTACAGGAGAGCTTATTTATAAGGAAATGTAACAGATGAAGTTTTCAAAATGTAAAGTAATAAAAAGTGAGTTTTCAATTAATAATGCACTGTTTTCTAGAGAAACTTCTTCCAGTACTAAAGGATGACAAAGAAGAAAATAAGAACAAATACTTTACACTAAAAAAGAAACTGTGCTATGAAATGTCAAATAAAACAACATTAACAACCATATTCCTATTAACATTTAAGGCTACAATTATACACTAATATAAATTTAACCTTATATAAAGATTTAGAAGCAGTTTGTTTGATCAGTATGAAATAAAGTTGGAGTAAGATTTATGCCTCATGTGGAATTTTTATTTTCATTTTCTCTTTTAGAGTTATTATATTATTACATTAAAGCATATAAAATTTGTAGTCAGCACAGCAAGCTTCAAATTACTTTAGTTAATTGGCAAGTATGGTGGAGCATGAAGCATCTCTCTTTTCTGGTAGTTTCATTTTAAACAAATCATGCTCACACATAAAAATTGCAAACTGCATTAAATTTGATATAAGACATTTTACAGCTTCTCATATAGGAAGAGCTATTAGCATCTTTCATGGACTATAGCAGGGCAAGCAGCTTTGAGCAAACTCTTCGGGATGAGAGCATTCACCGGGGTACAAGATACAGCCTGATCTACCTAATGCTGCAGATATACCAAAGGAAGTTACGGGTCTAAAAAAAAAATTAAAGAAAACTGCTCAAAAGTCTGAATATTAAGTTCTCATATTTTTTATAGCGTCTATGTTGAAAAAAAGAAAATATTTTCATTATTTCTCTTAGTTCCAGTTCTTTACTACTTGCCAAAAAATCTTAATCCTAAAACTTCAGACATATAGTTTTCTAAAATATTCTTTATTCGTATTTTCTAAAATAAAGATAATGGAAGTGACTAGAGTCTTATGAATATTATTAATAAGTCTTGTAATTTCTATTCAATAATTATTCATTTACTTTAAATACTATCATTTTTAACTTCTGATTTAAGGTACAAAGATGCTTTTTTGTCAAATTTGTCATGAAGTCGCCTTTAAAAGATTAACACAGCTATAAATACAGTAGACATGTTTTTAACAGATATAGTTCTGGGTCCTGACATATAGATATTGATGGACAGATTGACTTCAGCATTTCAGCCAGAAAGCATACTAGAAGTTTTAAAGTCAATCCTTCTCTTCCTCTATCTAATAAATTTCTAAGAGAAGAAAACAGTCCACCAAGTGGGTAAATTTTGTGAAACTGGATATGAACATTTTCCATTCTATATTAAAATATAAAAATATACTAGAAGCATTGTGTAGAAATTGAAGAATTTTTTTTCTTTTCAGTTTTAAAGATGTAGTTAACTATGCCACAAAGGGCTAAACATTTTTGGAAAAAAAATTACCAAAATCATGGGTTTTGTAGTCTTTAAGAATATATGTTATAAGCTAAATTATTTTATTTTCAAACAGTGTAATACCGCACGTCATTATTCAAAGAACTTATAAAAATGTCATATCCCAGAACATCAAGATTCACTGCTTAAAATTAAATCTGTAGTGTTTTTGTCTTATTTCTTGGAAAGGAAAGTTTTTTGAGAAGTTAAATGCCATTGGCAAAACTATTGTACTGTTCTCTCATAAAAGTTATCTATCCTGAGATAATGCTAATGACCGATAATTTATTAGTATGTCCAACTGTTTCTCTATCATTTTCCATTTCTCTTAGTCATATACTCAGTCCAGCAGCTAAATACAAATCTAGAACTTATATATGTCTTGTTTACTGCCTCAAAGTAATTATATAACATCCAAGGACCCAAGACAAAAACAACTTTTATTTTCTAGAATTTCAATAGTTAAACTTTGACTGAAACTTGAGGGAAATGAGAAAAATCATTTTGAAACTCAAGAAAATACCTACGCGGTACTACTTGTCACCAAATGTATTACTGATTTTATGAAATTAAATGGAAAAATTAGCAGCCACAAAACCTTAATTCTAAAATTCTCCATTACACACCAACTATTTCATTCATATTTTTCAGAACAAAGTAAGTTTGACAATCAACACTGACTCCAGTTTCTTAAACACAATTACACAATCATCTTGCTTTTATTTTTCTTATTTAATTTTATCCACTGCTTAGAATATACCTCTCAGACAGCGAACATCTAAGAAGCATTTTAAAGTGACTGTATGTGATCAAAGAAATTGTTCTGAAAATAAATTTGATCGTACTTGTTGGTTTAACCTATAGAATCAGATTGTTTTAATTTGTGAGAGACATATGCTGTTGAACATTATACAAATTGCTCCTGACACATGCCTTCCACATCAACCTGAACACCATACTGGAATCATAATCAGTGGCACGAAACACACTGTGTTTAAGACATGCACCAAATTCTCTATTTTACTTCTACCAAGTTTGAAGGTTGATGAAGTTGCCAGAGGTGTTGCATCATCTACAGCAAACCTTCAGTTCTAAATAAGGGTGAAGCTGGCTGTTAATAACTTAGCTTGAAATGTTAACAACCTTAGGCTGTTAACATAACAACTAGCCATTCACAGGCTAACGACCAATTTAAGAGGAAACTGTACTCTGAGAAATGAATGTATGAGCAATCAGGACCAGGGTTTATATTTGAAAAAAGTATAAAATATTTATAATAAGTTAACTTGCATTAAAAGTTGGAACCCAGCAGAAATGAAAAGCCACACCATAAAGGTGACATTCATTCTGTTAGATAATGATTTCTAACAGAAATAAGGATTTCTAACAGAGATCGGGATTTCTGATATGAAAACTAGTCTGATTAATTCCTCTCAACAAAATATTTGAGATTATCAAATACCAGTTTCATGTCATATTTTTACTATCCTCAGGAAGACTAAAACCTGAATTACTATATTCAGCTCATGGCTTTATTAATAACCATAAACCTGGGTCTTCCAGGCAACAGTCCTTTTGGAGCAAATTTATATTTTTTTATTTTGAAACTCTACATATTTGAAGCAATTCCTTCTAAAACTTACTTAGTATTTTTTTGTTGTTGTTGTTTATTCAACTAACTGAACCTTACTCAGACTGCCTTGTTTGGGATTGCAACGGGTTAACACACTTAAATTGTTAGCAAATGTACAAGTCAAAAGGGGTCAAGAAGCTGTGAGTATTGCCTAGCACATATAAAGCAAGACCAGACAGAGGTGTTAAGTTATGAAGCACAAATACAAATGCTTTATGTGGAAATGAGGCTCCAATTCACAAGCATCAGAGGAAAAGTTTTTATTTCAAAGAGAAAAGTTCAAAGACTTAAGAGTTCTGAAAGAATCCACCTTTAGAGTTAACTCTGATTGATTAGTAGTGCTGCCGTCATGAGGGCACCCCGGCTGGTAAGGGTCTCTTCTCATTGTTGGCACCCTGTGAGTATTTTTCTCACTTAGAAGACAGAGAAGTAGTAACAAGTGGTCATAATTATTCAGGAGGCTGTCACACCAGGCAGCTCTAAGAGGGGGAAAGTAGGAGCTGATAAACTACTGGATTCACCCTCTTGTAACTACCATTAATCAAAAGATATATTTTATATATAAAGATCAAATCTGACTTTAAATAACTGAATTATGGACTTAGATGGCTCCTGAGAAAACACCTCCCAGAATGACTAAGATGGTTAAGGAATAACAGCTGATTGATAAATTTTGTGTCATAAGGGGAAAAATTCAAAATAAATAGCTTAATGGCAGACAAGAAAAATGATTAATTGTATCAAATATGAAACCGCAAATGATGCCATATATCATTTCTCTAATTTGATAGATCCTACTTTATTAATATAAGTAATTTGCATCCAAATCAAGTCACAAAGTTCTCAGAGGCGCAAAATAATTTCCCTCTAGTAGAAGCTGTATGTTGAAAATGCCGGGAAACAAGTTCGGGTGACTGCGTGGCTGTATCACCACAGGCCTGCGCTGTCTTGAGACTGTCCAGAGGTTTGCGGTGTGGAGTGGAACTATCACTACTCTATAAAGGTAGAGCTCTTTACTTTGCTATTATCTACTGAGACGTGCACGGCTGCTCAACGCTACACAAAATCTTCGTGATGGCTGTTTCTAACTTCACAGTGAAAGAAATGCTAATCCTCGGGGAAAGTTTCTAAAACCACACAGTAAATAAATTATCTTAATAAATACCAGTTCGGAATTTAAAACTGACCTCCTCTAACAGACCTCAATCAAAATGGATAGCTGAATCATTTGAGGAAGATACAAGGTCCAACTAAAGTAGAGCTTTGCTAAAACAGGGAAAAGGGTTAGCCATTTCTTTGTGACACATTCTACCTTACCTCTAATACTCTAATGAAAAACAAACAAAAACTGGGGTACTGATTTACACCAAACACTGGCAGTTTTGATCTAAGTGGTAAAAGATGTGACTATTGAGTATGAGTTTGCATGCAAGCTAAATCCAAACAACCAAGGCAACAATTTTGCTGAGTGTTGTTGAAAGAGCAACTGATGTAGGACACAGGAAGGCAACGTGTTGAAGGCAGACAGGGCAGTCTCTTTCAGGAACATAAGCTGGTAGTGAGAAAATAAACAGGCGAGCAGAAACGCACTCACAAGTGGATTTTAAAAGGCATCCAGTCATCACTGGTGTGCAAGGAGAATGCCTACCTGAGATAGTCTCTGCGACAAAGGATAAGATTAGCTTTAGTGTACAGGGTGGAGCCCACCTCTCCCAAGCGACAGTCACAGCAGGCACACTTCAGGCAGTCTTCATGCCAATATTTGTCCAGTGCCTTTAGAAGATAGCGGTCCTTGATCTTCCGGTTGCAGCCAGCACAACCTTTCGGCTTGGTGTCTGGCTGGACTGAGAGCATTTGTATACCTGAAGGAAGACAAAAACAGAATAAGAGAGCTGAGACCAGGAGACAGAATGAAAAGATGTCAAAAGACCTAAAACAAGTTAAATATTTAATAGTGCCTTTTTCTGGAAGCACTGGGTTTTCTTTCATAAGGGTTAGATGGACAGAAATGAAATCAAAGGAAATTTTGAAAGCAAAACGTCTCAAGCTATCAAATCCCTACTAAATCATAGGTACAGTCATCCATATGAAGGGGTCATAATAAGGACTGCATGCTGTGTATGGTACAGCGACATTCTATATGTAAAGTCAAATAGCATTGAGTCATTTTGTAGTGTCCCTGCTCCTTACATGCAGCAGTTCCTTGAGGAAGAAAAATGAATACGTTGCTCACAATCTGAAAAGAAAGCTAGTTAACCAAGTAATTGTACAGAGGCTAAAGGAATCAAAGTTTTGCTTAACTGCTTAAACATTTCACTTCATATGTACTGGATGGAAGACGAAAAGTATGCTGCATATGGGATTACATGAACTTCACTTAGCAGTGCAGATGTTTATAATTACATGCACACCAGAGCCACCCAAAAGCTTAGCAATCCTATCTTGCCTGTTTGCACTAAAAGACTTTTATTTGTGTCCTACATATTTCAAAGTATTCCTTATTTAAATAACAAAAGTATGTTCATACTCACAATCATCATTTAATGCCTTTGTTAACGGCCTAATACTTAACTATATAACTGCAAGCTTTTCTATGAAACTAAAGTACAGGATTATACAATTTATTGCTATAAGCATGCACTTGTTATTTTATAGGGGAAAGAATAGAAGGCTAGTGCAATACAAATAAAATTATATAATTATAGACGAATATACACAGAAAGCATAGAACACTGTATTAGATGTAGGGACAATAATAATTTCAAAAGCTGTGTTTCTGTCATAAATATGGAGTTTAGCTGGGTTCTCTGTTTTGTAACTTCAGTGAAATTATTTCAATGGATATTTGTGTTCGAGTTTCTTATTTCCTAAGCATCAAACACTCAGCTTTAAAAAAAAAAAGCTGCTCTAAATATTCAGAGCTTCATTTTTATCAAATAAGTCATTTTAAGTGCTATAAAATACTACAGACATCATCAATTTCAAATTTTCTCATTTTCCAAATTATAATGCAGAGCCCCAGAGATATCAAGGCACTGCTTCAAAGCTGAAGGATATTTAAGTGTAGGTTTGGGGCCAAGTGGCCTTCTTGCAATCCAGAGATCCCTCTGGTCTACTTTGCTGCCTCTCCTAGGCATAAAGTTTCAAACTTGGATGTAAAAGAATATAAACCACAGAATACACCTGCCACTAAAAGTGTCTCATAGAAAGAAACACTAAGTTTTCATTTTCTGTACATCTCTCTTCTCCATAACAGCTAACTCCTTCTTCCCTCTGATATTTTGCACTGAAGTCCTTACTCCCATTACCTTCAAAGCCTTCTTTTCAAAAATAAAACTAATAACAGGTACCAGGCATTCTAGTAGCTGAAAACTTTTAAAGCTACAAATAATACACGAGTTTCACATACTAATATTAGGATGTTGAACTTTCATTAGAAAATAACTTATCTGGAAGAGGCTGTGGAACAGAATGGTAGGCAAGGAAGCAGGGGGCTGTGCTTTCTGCACGGTATGCATAGCTGGGGTCGTCAGGGCTGCAGAGTTGGATTTATACAGAAGAGCAGGTGCTATCCTGGTAGCCCGCTTTCTCTTCCTTTTCTTTGAAGGAGCTAAGGGCCTAGAGTAGATTAATCATAACCCTTGATAGCTCTGCTAAATCTCATTCTCTGGAACTTCTAACAAATGAAGTTCCTTTGATCAGAACTAGTTATCCTTTTCTAGCAGGGTTCCACAAGGAATGAATTCCTTAGCTTATAGTATGCAATAGATGTAAGCGACTCTTAGCCATGCACCTAGGGAAGAGGAAGCAGTTTTGATTTGCCAAGTGGTGTTCTGGCTTTCCTTATTAACAACACCCAGAGATGTATTCAAAGTAGCCACTCTCATTATCTAATTTATAAGATTATTCTTTTTTTAAATCATAGAAACACATTAAAAAAATCCTCTTACTCTCAGCTAAGGTACAGTAAAGGAAATAGCTAAGCTATTCCCTATAGTTGTGTTACAATTACCAAGTGTAAAAGGTTAGCTATCTTTTCAAAATGCTTTGCAACTAAAACAGGTGATACTAACAGTTGGCACAAGGAACCCTACCCTGCTTGTCGTCACAAGATGTTTTTGTTGTGTTGACATTTTAATTTAGCACTCAGAGGCCAATTAATATTTGAAACTCTTACATTCTGTTTGGCCTTGGGCATATAAAAGAAGTTTAATATTTTACTCTCCGCCCTCTGTCTTCTCCTAGAGAATATCAGCTCATGTCTCTTGGAAATGGAACCTTTGCAATGCTGTACAAGTCAACAGTTGCAGGAAAAGAATTCTTTCATAGTCCCCACACTGCCTGGTACCTGAAAGGCCGAAGCGAGGCAGTGGGCTCCCGTGATCCTGCGGAAGAGCACGTCTGGGTCGCGTTAGGTCTGCGTGGCTGAGAAACATTTCACAAGTTGCTCATAGCAGGACTCATAACTAGTCTTAGATTGGCATGTAAATTGTTCAGAGGGACATTCTTATTTCCTCTGAGACCCTGCCATTCTGAGTTATTTGACAGTTTAAGGGAAATCATAATTAAAAAAAAAAGACATAAATAATAGCCTGTGCAGTGTGGTGTGCAGGAATAAGTGGAACCATTTCATTTAAACTCTGGTGAGCTTTTAATTGCCTGGATTGCATTGTGAGGCGGCCTAACGGTTGATTGCTTCCATTATACTCCCTTGTTCTGTGCTGTTCATCCGCACAGTCGAAGCTTCAGTAGTTAACACAACAAAGTAACCACAACTCCACAACACAGAGGGGTTAGGAAATAATAATAATCATAATCATAATAATCATAGATCTACAGCACTTCGCCACAGTCTTTTATATTTTTGGACAAACTACATAGAGTGAATGGAAAACATCTTGTCCCTGTGAAAAGATCCACAGAGGACAATTTGGGAGAAGGCCGAGGAAGAGGGAGACATAAAAGAGACTCTGGGAGAGACGGGTGCCTCCAAAAGATACTAAAATGGGAATGCAGGTTCTGCAGCTGGGAGCAATGGCACAGATTAAAAGAATTTGGCCAACACAGCTATTCGATTGCCAAGAGGTACCAAACAAAAGATTTTCTCTCCTCCTGCCCATCTTCCTCCTACTCCCCCAACCCCCCTGCAGCCGGATTGGAAAACTGGATTGGGCCTAAAAGCTTGTTTCTCTCTGTGCACTGGCCCAAAGAGTCCCTACAGGCTGCAGCCCCCTAAGGGACAACAATGCAAATAGATGTCCCCAGATCTCTGGCACAGGAGCTGCTTAACTCGGTTCTGCCCCCTCAACTCCC
>PVKA01028956.1:0-28831 GCA_004027165.1 Ctenomys sociabilis
ATATATATATATATATATATATATATATATATATATATATATATAACTTATAAAGCCTTATTTGAAACTTAGAAATTAGGAACTATAAATAGAAATGCACTGCAGTTTTATTTTTTGACATTTTACCTGCTTGAGTGAGAAGTCAAGAGTATTTAATAATACATATACATACATATATATACATATACATATATATATATATATATATATATATATGTACATATATACTATTTTTGGGGGGAGCTGTGGATTGAACTCAGGCCCTTGCCAGGCAAGCACTTATTCAACTGAACTATCTCCCCAGTCACTAATAATACTATAATACTCAAATCTTGATTCCAGGTTTATGATTTGAGATAAGTTACATGAACTTTCTATTATAAAAGTAAAAGTTTCTTGGCAAATGCAAGGTCCTGAGTTTGAGTCCTAATACAAAAATAAATAAATAACTAAATAGAGGAAAATGTTCATCTCTATTACCGAAAAGGAAAATATTTAGCATGAGTTTTACTAAATTAAAATAAAGGAGGTTTAAAAATCTGACAGGAACTTTTCTAAAGTATTTCCAGTTTATAAATTTAGAAGGTAGATCTTGATGTACGTTTTCAATGCTAGGTGCTTTCTACTTTCCAGGATGACTTTCAGTTTAAAAGTCAGCAGTTGAGAGTTCAGTTCGAATTTCTATGAGCTGACTCCCAGGCCTTAAGACTTGGACATAACCAATGTTTATTGATGAATGTAAGCTCTCTTACAGACCCGGTGAACAAATTCCTCACATTCAGATTGAGTTTAAAGTCAACTGCTTGGATGATATGTGCCAGAAAGTCACATGCATTTGTAGATCAAATGAGCTCTGCATTTTGGTGTAAAGTGTTCAGCTGAAGGAACCTCAAAAACTGATCTACGGTTTGCAGAGGAAGGAGAAAGTTCAGTTTAGCAAACACAGTTAACAGATCCATAAAGATTCGCACTTGTGTTGTTTTCCTTTGGATGGGGGCTGTGAGGCTGCCTCTTCTCTAATGAATGTAAGCAGGAATGACGGGTTTTCTTTTTAAGTGCACGGCAATTGAGAAATGGATATGCCTTCTCTACATTTTCTTTTCTCCAGTACTGGATAAAAGTCTAGCTAATGACAGGATCAATGGGGACCATTAAAGAGGGAAACTCCAAATGTTCTTCACAAGAGTCAGAAACAATAGCAAGGGAATTTACTGAGCTATGAAAAGCTGATAAACACACCAAAATATTGTTTAATCATCTTAATACAGATTTTGACATTTTTGCTGAGACAGCACTTGTTCCAGATATTTAATGACTTGAAAACTAATGTCACAAATTTGTTCATAGTTGTTAAAGTTACAATATTCTAATTTGTGCACTAGAAGTCCAAATGAATTAGTTAAGGGGAAGGGCAAATCGATCTAAATTTTTATCTGGGAAGTAGTCTTAGAAAAACTGCCATATAGTACACTATGGATGAATTTTACAGTAGAGCTGAAAGTTCCATGTCAGTCATCTACAATTTTCAATATAACTCTCTTATAAAGTTGAGAATGAGTAGCTTGAGTTTATTCATCGTGGATTTGAATGCTGTTGTGGTTTGCATCTAGTGGCCCCCTAAAACCTCATATCATCTTGGGGTGGCTTCTAGTTTGTGATTAATTCATGGTCCAGCTGGGACTATGGTGTGAGCGCTATACCTACTCTGAGACCGATAGGCTGAATACATTATAAAGAAGAGAGAGAGGCTTGCAAGAGGCTCAGCCACTATTCTTCCCTTTTGGCTCCTTGCAGTTTTCCTCCTCCATGAATTCCTGCCTTCTGCAAGTGCCACTCTGTTTTGGAGCCAGCTGAGTATAGACTGAAACCTCCAGAAGCTGAACTAAATAAACTTTTCCTTCCTTAATTTTGGGTATCATGTAGTTTGTCCCAGCAATGAGGAAAAAGTAAATGAGACAAATGAAATCTATAAGATCCAGATCCATTTTGCCTTCAAATATTTTACTAAAATATATAATATGTATAGCAAAGTAGACATCATAAAGTCTATCTTTAGGGTCTTCATAATTTAAGCATATTATTCAGTCTACTCCCTGCTCCCAGCAGCATGCCTGACCTTCCTGCCATACCCCTAATTACGAATCCCCCCAAAGTTAACCTTTCCTTGCTTCTACCTTTTTAACTATAGTTTATGTGTTATGTTTTATGTTTAGCTAAATACTATATCTTTGTGTACCTAGTTCTTTTTGAACCTTATATTTGTACATATCACTGTGTATGGCTGATGAATGTAATTATGTTATGTTTTTATTTATGTGAAAAAACTACTAATCCATTCTATTGCTCATGGACTTTTGATTTAGTTTTAGCTCTCAGTTTTCCAAGTGAGTCAAGTGCACAGAAATAAGACCTCAATGTTCCACACTCTCATTCATCTACATTAAATTGTGAACATTTTAGTAGATGTATTCTTAAGGGTGGGAGGCTCTTTGAGGGCATTTTATATCACTATTCTACTCTTATACATATAGGTCTCTATTATAATGCTTGGGCATTCTGTTGATGGATCTTTTTAATAGGTGAAATATAGGAAGACTAAGTTTAAATTTCTTTTCCAAAGAAATTAAAGGACATTTCAAAGATTAAAAGTATCAATTTAGTATAGGCAAAAAAAATTTTGAGCTTTCATTTTGTGAGTGTGGATTTAACTTTCCATCTTATAAAGTTTGTTTAAATAACTTCTTCAAGGCTCAGCTTGTGACCTGTGTGATGTAGTTACCTTTATTCCTTAAAAATGTTGTATTCTGTGAATAATATATATTTTGAAGCCTTTGGACATCTTAAAAAGTATTGTGCAAACATTGATCGATATAAAGGAAAAGTTTGCAAAGAAAATGAATATTAAAGTCAAATATGAGGGATACATAAGTTGAAAGACAAAGTTTTTCAAACTTTTCCTGCTGAATTTTCATGTTTTGAGCATGCTTTTAAATGTACTTTTTTATGTGTTGTGTTCTGTGAAAGAGACCTAAAACACAGACCACTATCCAGAAAGCATTAAGCATGAAATTCTTGCCAATAACTAGGAAGGCTTTCTCAAGAGCAAGATGTCATGGTTATCAATGCACATTTTTCTTTCTTTTGGGGATCATAAACTGACTAGATGTTCTCTGATTTGTCCCACAGATGTTTGAGGGCTGGATAGATTGTTGCCATGTGATTATATCCTCCCCTCAGAGGGGTCCGAGAGTGGCAGTCTCAGACCCCAAGCCACTCTTCTCCCTGCAGAGGTATACTGCAATCCCAGGCAAATTTGTGGGTTAATGAATTCAAAATTGGTTGTCTTTTAAGTTTCTGATTTTTAAATACACTTTGTGCAAATTGCTTCAAATGGAAAATAGGTCGGGATGGCAGGAGATGAGAGCTGCTGCCTTGCATTCATATTCAAACTTCACGATTGTCTATTTAGTTTCTGGACTAACAGAGCTCAGACTTGGCTCCTGTCTCTGTCAATAAGACAAGGATAATAAAATGGACAAATACAAACCAAGGAATTTTCAGGCTACATGATAAGTGTCAATTTTTTTTTCAATTAAAAAAAAGTGGTGTACATCTGGGAATTAAGTAACTTAAAATTTTATAGCCAATATCAGTTCAGCTGCTGTGGTTTGTTTGAAATTTACCACTGACTGAGGTGTGAAACGTACATTTGATACAGTAAATCTTGTCGGCTGCTATTTAAAGGACTGAAATGTGCTTTTACAGCAAAATTGTCTCAAATAAAAATACATTTTTACAATCTCACTTTGTCATAAACTTTCTTGTCAGGTTTTAGCTTCAGGATGCATGCAGAGGATGCATTATACTGGAATAAAAAAGAGGCATGCATAATAACTTAGTTGACTTTTTATTGTCAGAAAGTGAGGTAGGGAGAGAGTGACACACATGTACACACACACACACACACACACACTCACATGCACACACATAAACACACACATGATTCCTGTGATGAAATAATAAATATTACATAGTTGGCCAGAAGGGACAGTAAGTATGTATTGGGATTAATGACTTTCATGAAAAAACGACTCATTTGTTTGACATACTATAATGTTATACATACAAGGACTTCTGTAAAATGTAAGTAGAAAATTTTCATTTGTTGTATTTCCTAAAAGCATCAAAATCTCCAAGCTAAAATTCCATTTGAAAAGGAATGCCTAATCTGTGTCACCCTCACACTAATATTTTGAACTTTTTCTAAAACTAATTATAATAGTAATATTATAACTAACTAAATTGTAGCTCTCAGTGTTGCAGGCAGTCTCATATTTGAAATAAACACATTCTAGTTGTGTAAATATAACATTGGCTGTGGGTATGTGAGAGTGCGGAGACACAGATTTGAAATCATAGCAAACGGCTAACATATTAACCACTGGCACAGCATATGCTAAGGAATTTTCAGCACATAAATGTCTATACAGATCAATGGTAGAGAATAAATTGGCATGCAAAGTCTGTCTCAGTGGGTGTTTGGCTCTAAAGCACATTAGTTTGCTTATTTCTACCTCAGGCATTTGGACAGTCCATAAGAGGATTTAAAATAATCATTAGGTTATAAAATTATAAGGAATTTTTTCCCCACTTGCAAATAATCAGCATTAATATGATACACTGATATTTTTCTGAAAGCAATTCTTTATCCTTATGACAGTCTTTTAAGGATTCAGGATATGCCTGTATTTGTATACTCAGATGTAATAGAAGGTGCAGGTAGTGTCTCGTCCTTGACATAGCTCTATAATGTACTCTTAGGGAGATTCATATAAGACAAGGTATGTGAAATTGCCTTTCAAGTTAAAAAGTACTTGAACCCTTGAGAAAAACATGTGATTGCTACTCTTTACACTTGTTGATTTTTGGAATGACTACGCTGATTATTTTAGTATGGGTGACTGTTTCAACATGTGCTGGAATGACTTGTGGTTGATGTGGGGGTTGAGACTGCTAAAACCTGAAGGAGGTAGACTAGGAATCCTAACTCGTAAACTGGGCTACTTTTTCAATACATAAGAACTCTAGGGGCCAGCAAGATAGCTCAGAGGTTTAAAGCTCCTGCATAGGCAAGCTTAGGCAGCCACAGGGGACCAAGGTACAATCCCTGGCACCACATGCCATGCCAGCCCCACACACAGAGTGGGCTGAGGCGGCCAAAAAAAAAAAAAAAAAAAAAAAACAGAACTCTAAGGAAAATTTAGCATTGTTAAAATATTATATTCTGAATCTTCTGAGGAATATTAATAAACTTAAAGATCACTGAATTATTTAAGAAGTGGTTGTTTCCAAGGAAGAATTTCTGATAATAAGAGAGACAAAATAGAAATAAAATAGGCAAAAAGGCTTTTATGATTTAAAAAGAGACAAATTCTTCAGAACAGAATTTTTAAATCATTTTTCTACACTATTACTTAGAAAAATTGCAAAATTAGTTATTTTTCATGTAAGAAAAATAGTACATTTTATTTAAATGCTACTGAGTTCAATACAAGCAAAACATTGAGATATTGCTTGTTTAAATGAACAGCAAGAGTCGTAAAGCATGATTCTAACAGTTGTGCTCTGGGAAAGTCAATCCATATGTCACTGAGATTCTTAACATAGTTAGCTGAGGTAGTAACTAAAAATGTAAGATGAGAAAGAATTCATTCAATGTAATTTGATAAACATTTACTGAATATAGTAAGGTTTTTGAAATATGTTTTGGAAATATGTTGTGGATGTATCAATGAATAAAAATTATTGCAGCTCTCATTGACTACAAATTATTATATACATCATCTTCAACATCAGCGATTCTATCATCATTGTCCCAAACAGGTATTTCACTGACCATGTGCCAGTAAATGTGTTAACAAATCCTGAATAATCTTCACAGAGTAGCCAGAAATATTATTCTCATTCTAAAGTGAGAAAATTAAGGCTCAAATACTTGACCCCAAATCACTCATCACTTGAATGGTAAAGCCTGGGTTTGAAGTATAAGTAGTCTTTCTTACTTCAGTATTTTCTTTCTTTCTTTCTTTCTTTCTTTCTTTCTTTCTTTCTTTCTTTCTTTCTTTCTTTCTTTCTTTCTTTCTTTCTTTCTTTCTTTCTTTCTTTCTTTCTTTCTTCTTTCCTTCCTTCCTTCCTTCCTTCCTTCCTTCCTTCCTTCCTTCCTTCCTTCCTTCCTTCCATTCTTTTTTGTGGCCATCTCAGTCCATCCTGGGGGTGGAACTGGTGCAGCAAATGGTGCTGGGGATCAAACCACAG
This sequence comes from Ctenomys sociabilis, assembly GCA_004027165.1. Lineage (NCBI taxonomy): Eukaryota > Metazoa > Chordata > Mammalia > Rodentia > Ctenomyidae > Ctenomys > Ctenomys sociabilis. The sequence continues at coordinate 6,316 of PVKA01028956.1, forward strand.
TCTCTGCTCATGCTTAAGCTTGCCTAAGCAGGTGTTTTAGATTCCTGAGCCATCATACCAGAGCCAGTGTTTATTCTCCTTCTGTTTAAATTATCTAATATAAAAACATGAAGGTCTGTGGCAGAATTGGACAAGATACACAAGGGGAGCATGCCCTGGTCTGTGTATGAAAATCTGACACATCATTTTGCCAATTGAGTGGAGGAACAGAATTGAACTTGGAAACAGTATCAAGAAACACATGCAAGCACTATCATAGTCTAGAACAAAAAAATGCTTCAGAAGTTGGTAGATGTATAGTGAAATAAGGAATTATAAATGGTAAAGTTATGAATTAGAAGAAGAGGTGCTATAACATATGCTTCATGAGAATTTAGGACCATTTTTGACAAGCAGAATGGTTAACTTTTTCATTCTAAGCGTGCATAGCTTAATACAGAGAAGGATCTCTATGTTTAGGGAGGAAGTGAACATTATTGAGATTAGAGAATCTGGTAAAGAAGATAGATGAAGTAGACCTTAAGAGTATAGGTGTGCAAACTTCAGGAAACAATTTGAACATCCATGGCACCAAGCCAATAACACAATGTTGCATTTTGATTTCAAGGCAGGTAATATTGACTAACTGCTTTCTATTTTTTTTTTTATAAATTATTCTGCCTTATTTTTCCTCAGGCAGTGGGATCAATAAATAACATTGCTGGTAGTAGTTCTCCGCTCCATGAAGAATTCCACATACTTCACTTATTTTGTCACACTTTGAAAAGGGTCTGTGGTCCTTAACTCACAGCTCAAGTATAACCAGATTTCTGAGACAAGAGGAAAGGCTGAGCATTGTTTTGTTCTCTGGAGTCACTGGCGGCATCCAAAGTCTTTTGTTTCAATGTATTTGTTTTTCTATTTTTCTATTGTTTGTTCTTCTTTTTTAAAAATGTATTTAGTATAGGATCTACAGGATCTACAGGGGGTACAGGGTCTGGATACATAGATTGGACTCATAGCGATTCTCCAGTTTTCAGCCTCCGGTTCGCTGGGACTACACAGGCATGTACCATCACACCCAGTCTCAATAGCCTTCTCAGCGTGCCCTGGGGGTGGGGCTGGAAGGGCACACCAGGAATCAAACCCTGGCCACTGCATTCTGCCTAAGCAGGCACTTTAGTCCACTGAGCTACCTGGCCAGCCCTTCTGCAGTTTCTTAAGTGTTGATACATTAACAATGTTTCATTTACAGAATAACACAACTGTACTCCTAGCATGTAGTTGTGTATCTTAACACCTAAACCAGAAGAGAGAACATACATACATACATCTTCCAGCTAGCAATGCAGGCCTCTGTATAAAAGGCATGCGATGGTGTGTAGATATTTTCAGCCCATTCGGGAGTGCTAGTGTCTACTTTCCCAGGAATTTGATGCAGGCTGTTGTAGTTTTTGCAGGCTTTGAAGATATCTGAGTTTTAAGACACATATTGGTGGGACCTATTTGTTCAATCAAGTTTGGCAGAATTACAGGCATTATTTGCTGCAAAAGTCTACCTCTGGAATAAACAACAGGAGAGGATGATGCATCGCTGCATTTGCTGCTAGTTGGCTCTTCAGGTACGAGAAAGAGTCAGTACTCTTGCTTTACCTCAGTGGTAATTTCTTCAAAGAGAAAAATAAAATAGCAATAGACAGAAATTAAAAGATCTAAAATAAGTAGGCACAAAGAAGGCAAAAAGAAAATGATAAGCATTATATAACTTCTTCAAGCTGTGAGAGAAGCTGTGAATTAAGAAGCTATAAAGCTATGAAACAAGACTTGATTAGACTGCCAAAGGGATATTCAAAAAGTAAGATGTTTGGGATGTTGAGGAAAAAGTAAGACTTTGAATGACTTTAAAAACAAACGCAAACTCCCCCAGATGATGTTTTTAATTAATACATCATTTTATGCTATTTGATTTTGAGACTAAATATTCTGCATATGCTTTAGGAAATTTGCTTGTTCATTTTCATTGCCAGTAAATGGAATTTTTAAAATGAAGGAATTTGAGGCCAAGCATACTCATGCGCAGTTGTAATCCCAGCACTTGGGAGGCTGAAGCAGGAGGATCTTGGGAGTTTGAGACAAGCCTGGGCTACAAAGTGAGCTGAAGGCTAGCTTGAACTGCAGAATGAGAGCCTGTCTCTAAAAGATAAATAAACAAATAAATAAATGAAGGAATTTGGTACAAGCCTTAATATGTGCCATCTTCTCTCACAGGATTAAATAGTGTCCAAATTTTAAAGTATTTGCTAAAGACATTAGTTGAAGTTCTAACTACTAAGCTGTTTATAATCCAAACATTGATATACATTTTATTTCATACTATTAAGTGAGCTAGCAGAAAGTGTGTGTGTGTGTGTGTGTGTGTGTGTGCACGTGCATGAGCATCTGTATGTGTGTGTGTGTGTGTAAAGGACAAGGCCAGACAATGTGGCAAGAATCACATAACTTTTCTACTTGAGTGTTAACTATCAATGTTTTTGATCTTTAGGGCTTAAGGATGGATTGTGTTTCACTCTACAGCAATGTTTACTTCTGAGCAATGCGTTATCAGAGGAAACTCTTTGTGTCATTTGATTGGTCTGGTGGCTCTTGTCTTTGAGGTTTTTATCACACAGACAGCATACCTGTGTAGGATATGGTTGCACAGAATGGCAACTGGAGGACGAACACCCTGCCACACGAGTATGCAAAAAGCCTAATTTAAATCCTCTCCCTGATGATGCAAAGGTGCAGTTTTTAACACAATGCTTACATCTCGACACAGACCACTGCATCTATCTCACAAGGTTTTCCACTTCTTTTCTGAATTACCTTACTTAGTCATTTTGATTATCCTAGCTTTCCTGCTTGTTTGTGCTTTAACCTTATAATTACAATATTTTCTTTTAGTATGCCACATGCTATGCCCCAAGAAAAGCATTGTTGCATATCAAGTACTCTGGAAATATTTAGAAAGGGATTTTTGTTGGTAGGTCAGGATGCCTTAAGGGTGGGTCTAGTGAGGTTGTGGAACAGGGGATTGAACTGCTGTCCACTGTACCTGACTGACTCTCCCCAAGCAGGTGCTTTAAATAACTGAGCAGGTGCTTTAACCCACAAACCCCCGCTCTGGATGTATTTAGAGGTTAGTGCCTCTCGAAATATAATACTTACGACATTGATTGGCAATATACACAGCCAAAATGCACTTAGAAGTGGCCATTATAGGAAAACTTTATTTTGTGCTATTGAAATCAGGACACTTGGATGTTGGAGATGATCATATAATAGAGACTAAGCAGTGAGCTTTGGTGTGTAATTCTGGAGTGTCTCCCTTTCATCTGGAATTGTAATTGTCCAAAAAGGCACCATCAGGATTGCATTTTCTTCTTGAACATCTGTCTTGGTAAGAGGGTCCTGTAATGCAATTATGTCATCTCTGAGTGCCAGTGGGCAAACCTCACCAAAGCCCTTTAAGCTAATTGAGAAGGCAAAGTCTTAGCAAGTCAATATTCTGATAAATTAAGGGAAATGTGTGTACTGAGCATCACTTCATGTACAAAACTGAATTAATAAGTGGAATAGCTATATGAAACGTGCCTTGGATTGCAAGGAGTGTTGGATAACACCCTTGGTCTGATAAAATCAGCAACTAAATGTACATAGAAGAAAGAGTTTAAAAATGCTTTCCAACTTAGCTTTGGGGGAACATCATTCTACAGAACATATTCAAACTTAAGAAGCTCATGTGTGTTTAGCCTAATTAAATATTTAATCAAATGTCTCCTACCTATTATTTTCACTGTATAAGTTTTCACCCAGAAAAGTTAGTCAAATTTTAAGTTTCTCTGCTGACTTCTCTGAAACAGAAAATTCGCTGTTGTTTTTTACAATATATCTCCCTCTCTCATCACCTGCAGCACACAGGGAAAATCAAATGGTGTGAATAATCATGCATAGTCTTGTGAAGCTCAGCTGACCTGAGTCAAAGTCTGGGCCACATCCAAGTTTAAAAAGGCAACTCCTGTACCTTTTGATTTTTCACAAATGTTTACTCCACTCCCCAAGGCCATATTTTATTCTTCACTTGGAGAATAATTGACTACATGTAGTATATAAGACACTTGGAGGGGCCTGGAAAATAAGTGGAGACCATTTAATTAAAAAGTATAAAACAGAGCTAGCCTGTTAGCTCATTAGACTAAAGCTCCTGCTAAGGCAGAGCACAGTGGCTGGGTTTGATCCCCAACCTGTCAGGTTGGCCCCACTCCCTGGGTGTGCTGACACAGTGATTGAGACCTGGCATGGTGGCACAGCCTGTAATTCCAGAACTTGGGAGGTTGAAAACAGGAGGATCACTATGAATCTGATCTACATAGTGAGCCCCTGTAGACCTTGCATCCCCTGTACTAAATGCATAAAAAAGTGTAAAATAGATAAAGTCCAAAATTTAGTAAGCCCTATATAAAACTAGTCTGCAGGCCAGAGCTTAATGATGTGTTACGTTAACACATGTCAGCTTTTGGAAGAATAAACCAGCATTGAATCCTATTAGCTTTGTATTTAATTATATTATTTTTAAGTTCAAGACTACAGATTAATAAAAGTCTTTTAAAAAGAAAAAGTAGAGAAAAGAGAGTTAAATAGTGACAGTATATAATGACAGATTGCAATCAAAGAATATTAGCCTGAATGGCTTGTCTAGTATTAAAGGTCTAACAGCACATTCTTTGATAATTTGTTAAATAGTTGAAATAGGGATTAGGATTAAGAATGTCTAGACTGTGGCTGTGAAATAGTTTGAACCATATTGATAACAAAAAGGCAGAGTTGAAGAGAGGGATTTTGTTGTTTGCTAGAGGGCACTGTGAGGCCATCTTTGCTTTGTTTGCTCCTTTGAGTTGTTAGTGGTTGGACCATTTTAATTATCTGCTTCTATGAAAGATGAAGCAATACATTGTTAATTACTGAGATCTCAGCTTCAGGATGTAATTTATCTAAATACTTTAGACTCTGATATTTTTCTGTGTCCCTCAAATCCTACTTTTTAAGTGGGAGTTGTGTAAATTGAAAACACTAAATTATAGTGGAGGTTTAAATGAGAAAATAACTGAATCTAGTCCCCATTATGAAAAGTTAACTGTGCTTGTGCCTAAAATAGTTCTCAAAACATCACAGGTTTTGGTGTTAAGTCTTTGAATCTTGGGAGCTTAGATACAGAGAAATATTTTTGAAGTAAACATTAGAGAATTTAAAAAAAATTTGTACTCTTACCAACAAATTCTAGTTCAACCATGTTTATAATATGATTCATAATTTTTAAAATCATCAGCTATAAAAGAGATAGTTTGATCATTCTTGTTTCAGAGAATTTTATTTTCTGGGGAACTAAGAAGGTTCAAGTCACTCCTGCTTCCACCTCAAAATGGTAAAGTCAAGCCAATTTGGGCCTTCTTTAGTTTCATTTGTCCAAAGAAGAGTTCTTCCAATTAAACTGCATGGTTCAGATAAGCCCATTACAATTAAGAGTAAAATATTCACTGTAAATTCTCCCACAAATGGTAGACATTCACAATGTTAGAACAGATGTATCTCCAGCAGATGGTGGAGTCAGACTCAAGCCACTGCTGGATTTATACCCATATTTGGATACCTACTGAGTGTTACCTACTGAGTGTCTAACAGAATCCCAGTTTTACTGGGTACATCGATTGTCTAGAAAGAAAAAAAAAAAAAAAAACAGCAAACAATTCTTTGTCTTAGTTACTTTTTCCTCATTACTGGGAGAAAATATCTGACACCCAAATTAAAGAAGGAAAGGTTTATTTAACTCGCAGATGGTGGATGTTTCCGTCCATACTCACCTGGCTCCAAGGCAGACTGGCATAGAGAAGAGGGCAGTAGCTAATGGTAGCAGAAAGCAAAGGCCAGGAGAACTGGCAATGATGGTAACAGAGAGCAAGTCTCTCTCTCTTATGTTGCATTCAGGCTATCAGCCCCAAACTGGGTGTAGCACTCATACACATAATCCCAGAAACACCTACACCCATAAACCCAGCTCTGGATCATGAACTAATCAACAAACTCTGGAAGTTTTCCCATGACTACATGACGCTTTGGTGGCAACACTAGACACAAACTACAACACTCTACATTCTCCAACATGTCTTATAGATGAGATTTTTTTCATTTGGAAAAATCCTGACCGAAAAATTTAAGAGGAAGCACATTAGGAATATGGTTTCTGCCCACAAAAACTCTTGATGGAATTTGAGTTCCACTGAGGTGATGTTGCAAGGTCATAATGCAAATTAATGCTATTCTTATAGAAGCAACTTTATCCTTCTGCAGCATCAAATCAGTTGCTGAGGGAGCAGATTTTAATAAAGCAAGCCTGACCCTTGAGTATTGCCATTTTCACACCCTTCTTGCCACTCCTCTTTCTGCCATGCGGTGGTTTGCTTCACAGAGAGAATTGCTGTGCCCTCAGACTTCCCAGCCTGTAGACTATAAGCCAACATAGACTTCTGTTAATCACACATCACCAGCCTCAAGTCACTAATAGAATATAGATAGTGGTGTTTACAACAAATGACTCACTAATTTTGAAAAAATCCTAACTAATAAGCAATCAGACAGAGGTCTACTGTGTAGAATATATAAAGAACTAAGATATAACAGGGCCCTCAAATTTAAAGATCCAATTGAGAAATGGGCATCTGAGACGAATACACACTTCTCAGAGGAAGAAATTAAAGAAGCGAATAAATATATGAAAAAATGCTCCACATCGCTAGTCATCTGTGAAATGCATATAAAAACAACACTGAGATACCATCTCACTCCAGAAAGAATGGCTATAATAAGGAAATCAACCAACAACAAATGTTGGAGAGGTTATGGGGAAAAGGGAACACTTCTCCACTGCTGGTGGGAATGTAGACTGGTTCAACCATTGTGGAGGTCAGTGTGGAGACTCCTCAAAAGAGTAGGACTAGAAATCCCATTCAAGCCGGCTATCCCCCTACTGGGAATTTTCCCAAAGGAACTGAAAACATTGTATTATAGTGATATTTCTGTACCTATGTTTATAGCAGCACAATGTGTGACAGCAAAATCTTGGAAACAACCGAGACGTCCATCACATGAGTAATGGTTGAAAAAAATGTGGTATTTCTATATATTTGAGTATTACTCAGCTATTAAGAATGATAAGTTTGAAGCATTTATACTGAAGTGGATGCCACTTGAACATATACTCATAAGTGAAATAAACCAGACACACATGTATAAATATCATATAGTCTCCCTAGTATAACAAGCAAAAAGCAGAAATACAAAAGGAAACATACAATAACAACTAAAATCAACTGAGTCTGATAAGGCAAAGTGAATGGCATATGCTGCAGGATACTAATCAGCTTTTCTTTTGGAAAATAATAACCTAAGTTCACAGATCAAAGTAGGAGAAATAGAAGAGCCACAAGTCAGCCAACATTTTGGCCCTAGCCTTTCAAGGTCAGTGAAGACTCAGGACATAGGAGAACCTGTACTGCAATATCATGAGACTCAGGTAAGCTCCAAATTTTCTGAACAATGAGATTATGGAGCCACAGAGGAAAGTGATTGAAGTTCTATAGTGTGCTTGGGGAGAGTTACATGGAGAGAAAACTTTCTCTCAAGCTCTCACAGAGAGCAAACTGGTCAAGCATTGGCCGTGACTCATCCACATGGATGACACAGACAAAGGATCTACAGAATAAGGTACAGGACTACAAGATAAACCCTAAGGGGTCTTCACTGACCTCATAAGAAACATAAAGTACATGTATTGGTATATAAGTCTTGCTCTATCTAGGTCTTAACCATCCAGCAGAAAAGTATAAAAATAAAGTGTACATCGTGAGCCTGTAATATTAAGCTGAGCTGTAAATGGCTATGGTCGACAACTTCTTCTGATAACTCACTATTATTGTGGAATGCTGGACTGTGTTGGATTGCATTGTTGAGTTCAAGAACCTAAGTTAGTTGAATGACAATGGAGTGCCCACCTTTGACAGGTGTAGACAAAGGAAGGGGTATAGAAAGGAAGAATCATGATGTGTGTGTATAGACAGTACAGTGAGGATAGATAACGTTGTGCTTCTATATAATCCTATGAGAGGCACGATTTGCACTAAGGGTGGTTGGGCCGGACATTATGTCAGCTTCTAGTACTATGGACAACCACTAGGAAAATAGCAAGGTAGAAAGTATTAATTATTGAATCTTTGATGTAATTCAGGTATAAAAAATTAAGATATGCAAACAGCTACACTCTTTCTGTACTGATGGATCATATTTTATAATACTGTCTGTAAGTATAATATCATATATGCACCTTCTATGATACCAAAACATTATGAAAACTGTGCAGTGTATTAATTTATCAAATCCATCTTGTCAAGGTATCTTGAAACTGTCTCATTGATATTTGTACTTCAATAAAACAAAAATTTAAAAAAAAGTGGGAATTACCACCTAACTGAAAATGAATTAGAAAAGATAACTTTTATACTCCTTTTTACAAATGGTCTTTTGACATGAATTAAAGATCATTTTTGTAATAGCACTGATAATGACAGAGATGACAGTCTGAGAATAAATGGTGTATAAACTAGTTCTCTAGCATTCCTTGGGACCATCCTCATAAGACAGTTTCTTAAGAACCAAGTCTCTTCAACATGGAATTACAGTCCAGGAATGCATATTCTGTGAGGGTCATGCTATCTAAGCAACATAGGTACACTTCTCAGACGGTCCAAAGGCTTTCCTGAAAGCCAAAACAGGATCTTAGAGGGGATTGGCACTAATCCTTAATACATTCAGGAAATAGATTTTTTTTTTGTTTTTAAATTTTAGGACAGGGAGTGCAGGGTGTACAGGGGCTCACTGCATAGATTAGACTCAAAATGATCCTCCTGTTTACAGCCTCCCAAGTTCTGGGATTACAGGCGTGTGCCCCATTCCCAGTCTCAATCATTGTCTCAGTGCACCCCAGGGGCTGGGCCAGCTCAGCAGGCCTGGGGATTAAGCTCCCAGCCTCTGCATTTGCCTAAGCAGGTGCTTTAATCCCTTGAGTGATATTTTTCATTAATTTTATTGAAAATCAGTAATTATATATCATGTTAAAAATTGTAGACAAATATTGAAATGTGAAAGATATAAGATGTAGACAGAAGGAATTTTAGAGAAATATTTCTGAAATGAATACATAGCATGAGATTAATAATAGATTGAAAAATGTAAGTAAATTATTTACAAACTTAAATGAATATAACAATATAAATTGTGCAAGATAAAAATGAAGAACAAAGAACTTACAGATCAATCATAATAGTTCACTCTGTGTCAAAATAAAAAAACTTATATTCATGTAATTAGAATTTTCAATGTAGAAAGGTGTAGGCAATAAATATTTAAAGATTTAAAATATCTGAATTTGTTTGAACTTATAACACCACATTTCCAAGAAAAATGAACCTTTTGCACACGAAATTTGGATAAAATCATACCAAGATACACAAAAATGAAATTGTCCAAACTATATTGGTAAATGAAAAAATCATTAAAGCATATACATAAAAACATTAACTATGGAAGAACAAAATTAAATAGCATCTTATTCCACATTAGAAAGAAAAAAAAGACCAAGTATGTAAGAAACTAATTATAGGACTGAAAGAAAAAATATCTGTCCTCTTTGAATTTTATACTTAGCAAACATCCCTTTGAAACCTAAAAGTAAAATATTTTCTTAGTGATACAAACTCGAAATATTCAAATACCTCCAGACATAGCATACAGGAAATAGCAAAGAACATATTTCAGAAGGCAAGAGAAGTTGCTCTATGCTCCTGGATGAAGAATAAAAAGCTCTCTAAGTGACAGTCATGCAGGACTATATAAAATATATGAGATGAACCCATTTAAAAGGTCATGAGCTGGGGAAATACCTCAGTGGTACAAGTGTTTACCTACCAAGCACAGGGCCCTGAGTCTGATTCCTGGTCCTGAAAAAAAAAAAAAAATAAATAAAAATAAAAGGTCGTTAAAGATTTCTGTGAAACATTATCGATCCTATGTTAGGTTATACACATAATTGCATGTGTTTGTGTGTAAAAGACAAGAACGAAGTAACATGAAATCAATGGAAAAATGGCAATATACTTGGCTGACCCTAGCAAATAGTTTCTAGCCTTACAGTCGGTGTAAGTTTGTATTCTGTGGCTCTCTTGGTTTTGATGAAGCCATTGCGTTAGCTTGCACTCATGAGTTACAAGTAGAAAGTTAGTATGTTTAGTAACTCAGTGAGATGAGACAATGGAAGATATTTTTCCTTGGTACCATGAACACCGGTGGTCACAAGCACGGCTACTGCATTAGTTCAGATCTCTCGGGGGACTATGATGAGCACTGTCTCCGGCCACTCTACAAATTGACATGTGGCATGAGTAAGGGATAAACTTTATAGTTTGCGTCTACTTGATTTCAGGGGCTTTTCTAAATGCAACATCCAACTTGATCCTGCCTGACTCTGGATAGCATATCCAGATTGTCCTTGGATCTCCATTGTTTCAACTATATTTTCCAATCTCCCTCTAAATACAGCAGTTACAGTTCCAGTCTTTCCTCTGTTTTGACTGAGTCCCTGTAATCTCTTGCTTGGCTCTCTGCAAGCTTCCTAAACAGTCTCTGTGTATATCCATGTGACTCTCCAAGCCTTCCTACATTTAGGAACTAGTGTGCTGTACTGAAGTAGTGCCATAGCACCATGTATTGAGCAAGTTGAATGCTGGGCAATGAGAACGTATTTTAAGAGCATGAGACAAGGGAAAGTGAGGTAGGAAATCCCGTAAGTCAGTCGACACGGGAGCAAACCCCCACCACTTCTATTAAATATAAGATGGCCAGGATAAATTCAAACTTCACTCAGGCCACTGTTGATTATCATTGGTGTCTTATTGCAGAAACTTGGCAGGATGACCAGGGTTTCAGACAATAACCAAGCTCAGGAACTATTAGAAAAAAGTGTTCCATGTAATCCCTTTTTCAGGGGAGGCTTGACCTGGTGCCTGAGTAGCCATCAGAAACATTGGGGTGGTGCTAAAATCTGGGCACACTGTTTCAGGAGGGTCACATTCCCAGATGGCAAGGGGTGTGGAAAGCTAAAGTGTGGAATTGTTGGATCAAGGCATTCATGTTTACATTTGTAATTTTTATAGGTTTCACCAGCTTTATGTCCTTAGAAATTTTATGAATTTATATTGCTATCAACAATGTGGATAACTGTTCCCTAAATTTGCAAAACAATGTTCTGTGTTTTTATCAGCTTTCTGCAGCAAGTCCTTGGTTCTGAGTGTCCGTACAGCATGCCTCTAGCCTCTGTCACTATGTTCATTTCTGCTTTACTGTACTGGACCCAAAATGCTTGCTTTGGTTTTATTTTTATACTTCTTTTTCTAATGATCACCCTCTCACCCCTGAAAGATAAGTACCATGCAGTTAGGAAACCTGCTTGTTTTCTATACCACTATATACCAATTTCAAAAATTATACTGTTCATTATAGTTGCTAAAATATTGAATAATTAAATACATTTGTATGGTTTCACTACGTTTACAATACTTTAGAAAGAATCCTTATTGGATCCTGAATGAGTTAGCACTAAGTCCTTCACATGTACCCTATTGGTTTTTTGTTTAAATGAATCTTCTTAAAACACAATACATAGTTTTTCTTTCCTGAGCTGAAATATCTCCTCAGTTTCTTTTGTACACAATAGATAACTTCCACATTAGAGAGAAAGCACTGAAACTAAATATTTATTTTAGTCCCTCCAGCATGAAGTACACTTGTATTCTTCCACTGTAGTTTTTGGTAAAAATCTAAAGCTTTGTATTAGTTCAAAGACTTTCTCTGACTCTGATAACTATACATTTATTTTTGGTACTTTTCCACTATCGAAAGAGAATAGAGTAAAAATGCTTAATTTTTAGGAACTCCAAAAGTGTATAAGCCTAAGGGTATTACATCTGACATACCCTCAAAAGATCAGAAAGCAGCTAATTTACCTGCAAAGCTAAGTTTATTAGACCAAATGTAAGAAAGGAAAATATAATCTTGACAAAGAAGAATCATAGAAGGGACAGCTCAGGGGGTGAGTGTTGCTCTTCTATGATTTTAGTGTCAGAAAATAATAATTTTAAGTTGGATATTGATTAAGACTTGTCAGAGGTCAAGGTATGATTATTGGGATTGGACTGCACAAAAAGTTTGAATTTTGAAGTGAAGTTTGAAGAGTAGACTGTTAGTCCTGGCAAATGGTCTATAACCCTGTGTTCTAGAACAAAATATTTCCCGGCACAAATACCTAAGAGGACTGAGTTTATGGCCCAGACTATACAACATAGGCAGCGCATGTTTTCCCAGGATCAGGAACAAAGTATTGTTTTGTTTTAGTTGTTTATCTGGCTTCAGATTTTGTTTTCTTTTTCTTATTTAACAGATTAAGTAAAAGATGAGACAATTTTCATCTTGGCATATGATAAATCTGACTGCTTCACTATTTGATATATTATTGTTGTGATAAAATTTCCAGTAATAATCACTTTGACTTGTATAAGTTTTAGATTTTTTTCCATTTTTGTTAGAAGATAATTCATTGTATCATTTTATTTGAACAGGCAGCAGTGAAATGACATTAAAACTCTGGAGATTATATGTTTGACTATTACAGTATAGACAAACACTAATTCAAATTGTAAGAATTACAGTCCACTTTTCCTTCTCAGTACAGATTCCCCAAGTTTAACCTTGAGCATGATCATATCCTTTCTCAAAATGATCTACATAGAGTCACTTCATGAATTGCCTAAGCTCATAAATAATCTATTTTCAAATCTTTCATGATACTGATGATGTAACTGAGACCCCTGAGAAACAAATACAATATTCTTCACCCACACATTCTCTCCAGAGACCAGTATTTATGTAAAAAGGTTCTATTTTGAACCTCCCTTATCCAGTTTTAACAGTTTTTTCTTCCTGCAAGCAGTTGCGTGACCTCAGTAATCTAGTTTCCTGATGCATCATAGCATGTTAAAATCTCTCCACATTTATGCCTCATGTAAAGTGAAAGGCCTTGGTGGATATAAAGAAATTGGTTACAGCTTTAAAATACAAATCAAAGTTCAGTTTTTTCTCATCCTGAAATCATCTAAAGAGTTCCCATTTAATTAAATTAATTAATTAATTTTTTGGCAGAGCTGGAAATTGAACTCAGGCCCTTGCACTTGCCAGGCAAGAGCTTATTCTACTGAGCTATCTCTCTGGCCCCAAGAGCTCCTTCAAAAAAAAGAAGCAAAACTAGAATGGATGGTGACTGGTTCAGTTCTGTTGATACCTATGAATTCAGTTTCTACTTAAGAACCAAATGATCCTACTAAAATCTGAAAACAGTTAGATGGTGTCACAAAAACTAAATAATTGAGTAAATTTATTTCATAGTATAGCATATTATAGTTTCAGCTTATTGTATGTTTGAATCCCTGTGACAAAACTATAACATTGGTATGTCCCCAAGAGCTAAAGCTAAATAGCTAGAGGTTAGTGTAAATATTTAATGTAACCCAAAAGTGAGATGTACAATTGCTTGTCAAAATACATTTCTATGATAATTAATTATAAAGCATATCTTCTATGTGAGGTTTCTAAGTGTTGAGTCTATCTGAGAAAAAAATATTCTCTAGATATGGTGTTAGGGGTTTTAGGTTTCTGTTTGTTGTGTTTCTGACCTAAATAATCTTGAATAGTTGGGTGTAATTACTCAGGAAATCACCTGGCTTATTTAAGGTACTGGAATTGTGGGAAGCTGAGCAGCACTCAAAAAAGGTGAGTAAAGCTGAGGAATTTGATTCTAGTTGGCTGCACTGGAGTAAAGTTATCCAACTCTTGTACAAATACCAAGGAACAACTACAGATACAATGTCAATATCAAGGTCAGAGAAGGGATATAAGTCTCACAGTTAAAGTTAAAAATTAAAGTGTAATAAATATTTAGCAGCTCAAACCAGTTCAAAAATATTAGGAAATAGGGTAATGTGGCAGATGGAATTATGACCTCTTAGAGAAGTACAGACCTTCATGCCCAGAATCTGTAAATATGTTACTTATGTGTCACAGGAGGCTGCTAAAAGAATATTTACTGTTGAATATTGACTGTTCAACATTGCAAATAACCTTGGGTAGAAATTTATACCAATTTAATCCCATTGTAATATAGAAATGCTACTCTGCATAGTTTCAATTTGAAATCTTATGAGTATGTATACACAGTTTATCAATATACATTTAAGACACTCTATATTGCTAATTAGTATTTAATATGATTTGTGAATCTTAAGTGACTTGAAAAAAGAGAGAGCAGGTTTATATTTATAGAGCTAGTAATGTTAATCTTTTATTTAGTATTTAGGATTATCTTTAGTTCTGTCGATTCAAGTTACCTTCTGGTGTTACACCCATACTCCAATACAGCTTGGTTTCTGTGACAGTGAGCCTAGATCATCAGCTTGATTAGCTTGAGAGGTGCCCACGGAAGCACTTCAAAGTGTGTCTGGGTGAACTGCAGAGTCGTGATCTTGGGTACTTTCTCTGCTCCTACCTTTCCTGGTACTGTTCCACCTGCTTCTAGCCACTATGAGCAATACAGCTTTGTTCCACCAACATATCCCCTGAACTGATCATCTAATTAGAGCATTTCCTCATCTATATTGTGAGTGTCAGGCATTCTGGTCACAGTGACAAAAATCTAATACAGAAATTTGGGACCAAACTACTAGAGTTCTTAATGTGACCATCTCAACATACAGTTTATTATTATTATTATTATTATTATTATTATTATTAATTATTATTGTATTTTAGGGAAGAGCCTACAGGGTGTTCAGGGTCTCACTATTGGATTGGACTTGTAATGATCAACTGTTTACAGCCTCCCAACAGCTGGGATTAAAGGTGTGTGCCACCATGCCCAGTCTCAGTTGCCCTCTCAGCATGCCCTGAAGCTGGGATCAGCATGGCAGGCCTGGGGATTGAAACCCTGGGCCCTGGGCCTTCTTTCAGGTGCTTTAATCCACTGAGATATTTGGCTGGCCTTACATATGGTTTAAAAATCTTTACAAATTAGTTTTGAGAGGAATTTGGAAAATTTTAGAGACTCAGGGTACAGAAGGCTTAAAATGGTAAGAACAGCTTGATGAGTAAATCTATTTGAAGTCCAGAAGACCAAAATGCTGATAAAGATAAAGACTTTAACAGTCAGCACCATAGTTTAGGGTTTTTATAAGGTGAAGAATATAATACAGGACATATTTTATGATATTAGTTTATAAGGAATCAGCCAAGAATCACATATGAGAAGTACAAGAAAGGTCCATGGTCAGTGGTGGAAGCTAGAAAGTCTGCCAACAGAATGAAGGATTTGTGCTAGCAAGATGATGAATCTGAACTGGAGCTAGGAAGAAACACTCAAGGTAAACAACAGAGCTCTTCTCAATGTACCACAGCCATTCTTAGCAGCAGTGAAGTCCCGAGCTCCTCCAGTGATGAGGAAAACTTATTTCCCATCAGGCAAGCCAATGCAACAAGCTTCCTGAGGCTGAGCAGTTGTCCATCTTCCCCTCTGGAGTCAGGAAGCAATGCTCAAGATGAGGAACAAAGCTCCTAAAAAGTTAATTGGGAAAGCTAGCATGACAAGGTTCTTCAGAAGAACAGCCTCAGAGAACTAGCAGCTTCCAACAGCTCCAACAGCTTCTCCAAACAGCATCTGTAATAACATCTTGGCAGCTTCTCCTGTTCTGCCTTTACGTTGTTGGCAATGATCCTCAGGTGGCATTTCCACATCTAGACCCAGTGTAGCTCAGTTCTCCTGGGTGTAAGAAGTTGACCACCATAGTCAGACTCAGTGTGCCTTTGGTTGGGAACAAGGACTTCACTGGTGATTAGACTTGAGGTCATGTATGCTACACTCAGTCAAAAAAACTGTCCACATTTTGTTCACATCCTATAACTTTATAGAAGCCTCATCAACAATGGAATCAAACATGTAAAAGTTTTAACTTTTCATTGCAGAAAAAGTTGCCTCATCTTAAGAAGGGCTTGCTAGGAAGCCAGGTTCCCAGATTAACAATTTTTTTTATAGGTAGCAGAGATTTGTGTTGTCCCTGAGCTCTCCAAGCTCTAAATTCCTTTGATTTTTCATGTGAAATTTCCATTGTATCCTCCAAGGTTTACATACTCGTTAATTAAAAGAATTACATTTAGACAAAGTTTTGTTTGATACATTTTCTTCTATCCTACAATTCAAAGTTTTGCTAATATCAAAGCAAGTCAATCAAAAACAAAACATTTGTCACATAATAGAATTAATTTGCACAATTAAAACCGAAAAAATCATTTTAGGATATAAGATAAATTGACTCTGCTGCTGATGTTTTCTCTAGTCACATTATTTTTTTCTAAAATTCTGGGAGACATATGCTTGAGTTTTTAATATTAAGGATGCACAATAGTTTGTGGATGTGAATTATATTGCTCCTATATTGTTCTAATACATTTTAGAGAAGCAGCATGTTCTCATAGCTCTAAACAACATCTACTTCCAAGAAAAGAGAGCAAAAGCTCATAAAAGTGCAATAAAATATTTATTTGTTTTTCAGCAATAGGATTAATTTTATCACTGTAGATTTATGACCCCAGAAACTTGTTGCTAGATATTTAATATATCAAAAGAGCAGAACAAAGTGCTTGTATTAAGAAATGTGTTTTAAAACTTGTGATTTAGCAGAGATAACAGGTTTTCTTCTCATTTTTTTCAGAACTTAATAAAACAGTGGCAAAATTGAATTAGTGTGGCATAAAGTTTAATTGCCTGACAAAACATTTGATGCTGGTAAATGTATGACTATTTATGTACAACATATATTGGGTTTTGGGACTGTCATTTTGCTGGGCCCCCCAGACTTCTGGGAAGATCAGGATTCCAATGGGGTCATAGTGTGATTTTTCTTTCTGATTGACTATTCCCACCATAAAAGAAGTTAGGATCCCTATAGTGACCTTTCCTAAAGGAAAGCAGGGATTTAGCACTTGCTGCCCCCCTCTAAAGAATGACTTGTTGGAAGCCTGTATTTTCAGGAATTCCACACTGTTCAGTGATGCAGGACCTTGAGATGGTGCATTGAATGACATTCAGGTTATGCATCTGGGACACTTTTCATGGTGAAAATAGTCTGATAGCAGAAAGTTGAAAAAGTACATAGTAAATTCACAACTTTCAATTATTTTCTTTTATTTCTGTTTATAGCTATGAATCTCTCTCGTTATGCTCACTTTTTATCTTACAAATTTTTTATTTTTAAAATAATTTTATTGAGAAACAAATAATAATGAGATAGTTTCAAAATCGATTAGTAGGATGGTTTCAATAATAAATATACTGCATATTTTTGTCCTAGTGGTTATTCATTGTACAAGATGCAGACATGTATCCTGTCCACAAAAACTATTAGAACAAATCTTTTTATTCATTGAATTAAGAAAATGTAGCTGCATATCTATCCTAACTAGTTTGAATATACAGATACAAAATGGTCCTTCATTTGTATCCCCATTTTTTGTTCAGTTTTGTCAGAGAAGGGTGTCTGTTGTCATGTAAGTATTGCAGGTGCATGAATTCTGCAAAGTAATCCAATATACTTCAATAACAGTAGTGGATTAGCAGTTATTGACTTGAGCCTTTTACAACTCAGCATATTAATGTGGCTTTACTTTTTATAACTTGTATTTATACATTTCTGCTGGATGGTTAAGAGCAAAATAAAACAAGAGCTATATAACAAGAAATGTAACTTTTGTATCTGATAAGGTCAGTCAAGTCCTCTCAGGATTTAGCCTGAATCCCTGTACCACAGTTTGTAAATCCTTTGTCAGTATCAGCCATGTGGATGAGTCACAGCCATTGCTTGACCAAGGTGCTCTCTGTAAAAGCCTGAGAAAATGTTTTCTGTTCATGTGACTCTTTTTTCCACTTATATTTTGGAGTTTCCTAAGGAATAAATACATACTTGAGAAAAATGTAGTCTCTGGAAACTGTAGTGTAGGAGTTAGACATATTCATGTTCAAAAATGTCAGACAGCTGTGGTCTGCGAGGGGCAGAGTGACTTTAGACCTGCAACTCAGCCAGCAGCAAATTTGTGAACAGAGTCACTAAATAAATGATTCGCCCATGCCACAGATTTGACAACCAGGGACCACCTCAGTTGTTTTATCCATAAAACTTATAATAGCTAACTTTCTTTTGTATGGCTGTGTGAATGTGGAATCAGAAAAGTATCCCTCGGGGCGGGGAGGGATTGAGTCTGAGTCATTATTGTAGAAAGTAATTGAGAGAAAAAGAAGCACTGTGAAGGAGAATCTAAGTTAATGAGTTTGTTTTAAATTAGAAAATAACTAGATTTATTTCTCTCTCTCTCTCGTGCTTATGTTTGTTGAAGCTTATATATTCTATATAAAGCTATTTGATTTTCTTTATTTTCTGATTTGTATTTGTCTTATTTTATGCTTTTGGTAGGAGGAACATGTATAAATTGATAGTGTCTACAGGAAGACAGCATTTTCAAACTTTTGGATTATGTTGCTGGCATGGCCCTTGTTTCTAGCCCTAATTCCTATTATTGATTATTTAAGCAGGAAAGGTCATAAAAAATGCAAAGATTAAAACTGACTCATTAAGTAGCTGCTAGGTCTCTGTCTGTAAATTTTACTATGACTGATTCATTAAGTCCATTCAAGAATTTTTAGCCAGCCAGATAGCTTAGAGGATTAAAGCACCTGCGTAGGCAGGCACAGGGACCAGGGGCCTCCTGTAGACCCTGTACTAAATACATAAAAGAGAATTTGTTAAAAATTAAGTGAGAAAAGTTCAGGAGATGTTGAAAGCGACACAGTACTAATGGAAGAAAAAAAATGTGTTTTATAGTCTTCTAGAGATCAGGAACCCATAAACCAAATAAGCCAGTAGTCTACAGAAATTTACTTTTTCTTTCCCAACACATATTGAACATTTTGTGGAAAACATGAAGGTGCAATATAGAGACACTGATAGAAAATGCGTCGTCTGGTAATAGCACCACATCAAAATAAAATAAATAAATTTGATAGCATCACCATTCTGTGAATTTTTCAAGACTGTGCTATGATTCTATTTGTTTTTTATTTTTTTTATTCTATTTTAATTAATTATTTATTTATTTGGTACAGGGTCTTGCTCTGAATCTCAGACTCGGAGTGATCCTCCTGTCTCATCACCCTCAATGCGAGGATTGCAGGCATGCACCATCGTGCCCTCTCTTGGTGGCTGGATCCACTCAGGGCCTGCATGGCATGCAGTACTGGAGATAGAGCCCAGATTCTTGCATGTGTCTGGTAAGGGATTAGGTCACCAAGCTATCTTCCTGGCCTAATTCTTTCTATGTCCACCCAAATATTTCTTTTCTTTATACTCTTTCAGCCTTTTAATCTAAAGCCATTCTACAAGGTCATATTACTGAACATTAAAATCATTATATACTTTAAAAAATTTGGTTATTAATCTACATACTGTGTTTGATTTTAGTTATTTTATTTTAAATGTTTCTAGTTCTGGAAGCACAAGAAAACAAATTAAATCTCTGATACTATCTACCTATGCCTAATAGAAGATGTCATTATTAGCATTAAAATACTGCTAAATTGTTCATCTTTCATTACTGTTTGACACCCCTCCCCTTTATCTTCTAGGAGTCACTTTGTGTTCCTTTGCTTGAGGCATTTTTCTTCATCTTCAGAGTGAATCATCTCAATGTCTTTGAGTCATCACATTGCCTTCTCCAAGTCTCTTGCATTGCCTACATCCATCATGTAAGGACAGTTATGTTTGTGTTATTCTGGCCTGTCTGGCACATGAGATAGCACTGGAGCATCTTATCTCGAGATCCCCAATTTTACTTTACCTGCAAAGTCTGTTTTTCCAAATAAGTTAGGATTCCCACATCCAGAAATTTTAAAATGATTATATTTGGTGGACATTATTCAGCCTATCTTGCTAGTAAATTACAGAACTTATGTCTTAGTTATTGTTCAGTGCTTGGACAAAACATCTGACACACACATCTCACAGTTTGTAAAAATTTCAGTCCATCTTTGGCTAGCTCCTAGACAGCACGCCGTGGCACAGTGGGAACAGTGCATGAGAAGGCAAGCAGCAAGCAGTGAAGCCACAGCAGGAGCCTTCCTTAACTTTGTATTGCATTGAAGTTACAAGCTTATTGGTTAGTGCTACTCACACCTACAGTGGGCTTTCTCATCATTTATACCCGTAACTACACTAGCCCAGTCCATGTGCTAATTTAGTTAACACAGACCCTTTATCAATATTCACATACCCTAGACACAGCCACCTCTCAAAAGCTCCAAGTATGAGTGCATGAGCCTTTGGGGCTGCATCTAGATGCAAGCCATGGCATTCCTCTCTTAGTCTTCAGAAGACTCATGTGCATCCCTCTCTGCAAAATGCATTTGGTGTATCTCTAAGTGCTGCTACAGTCTTAAAAGTTTAAGATTAAAGAGAAGCTCAAGTCCAATGTCTTCTCTGACTCCAAGTTCAATGTCTTCACTTTTAGATGTGAGTCATATAAAGATGTAAAAAATGTCAAATAGTTGCAACACAAAATAATACAAAATAACCATTTCCATGTACAAGTTGGAATTAGAAAAGAATAGGACCAAACAAAGAGCAAAATCTAGCAGGGCAAACATTAAAACCCTGTTGTGATTTGGGGTTTTTGCAAGGTGAAAAATATAGGACAGGGAATGTTTTATAAAAGTGTTTTATAATGAATCATCCAAGAATAACATCCTATAAGTGCTGGACGTCTATGCACACACTAAATACTCACAAATCCAGCTGAGGGCCTAGAGCTCATAACAATGCCCCCTACCAGTCTAACTGGAGGCATAGGACTCACAACAATGTCTCACGCAGGCCTGCTTCATGGATCTGTGTTGAAAAGGTCAAAAGCTCTGTGATGGAAGCTAGGAAGTCTATGCCAGTGGGATGAAAGTTCTGTGATAGAAGGCTCATGGATCTGAACTTGAGCTAGGAAGTAACACTCAAGGTAAGCACCGGAGCTCTCCCAAAAGTACCACAGCAATCCTCAGCAACAGTGAGGTCCCAAACTCCTCCAATGATGAGTTAAGCCATGTTCTCAACAGGAATGCCAGTGCAACATTTCATGAGGCTGAATAGTTGTCCATCTTCCCCTCTGGAGTCAGGAAGCAATGCTCAAGATGAGGAACAAAGCTCCTCCAAAGTTCACTGGGAAAATCAGCATAAGTTTCTCCAGCAGAATAGCCCTAGAGAATGAGTACCTCCAGCAGCTCCAACAGCTTCTTCAAACAGCATCGCTAACAGTGTTTCGACAGCTTCTGTTCTGTCTATGCTACTGGCAATAACCCTCAGGTGATGCTACCTAATGGTAGTTTAATTCAGATGGGTTTGGCAAGTTGACCACTTGTTAGAAATCCACTGCAACCCTGTAGTTTCATGTCTCATTTTTGGAGCAATGTGTGACACATGGAAATCCAAAGGGAGTAGGTGGCTCTGCCCTGACAGCTCTGTTACTGGTTATAGCTTACTGCTTGGATATTTTTTAAGATATGGTCCACATTCCCAGTTTCTCCAATCTTCTGGAGTTTCCCTTCTACTTTTGGCTTGACAATTACAGCTTCACGCACCCCAACCCCTCCCAGCAGCACACTACTTGGCCTCCCAGGCTTTCTCACTGACTGCAAGACTCTTCAGTCTTGCATATACCTATCGCTATGTGTTTGACACCAAGATCTGCTGTTAGCTGGAGGAGTAGCTAGTCCTCCTTGTTTTCTAGCTGTAGGGAACAAGTGCCTAGATCACTAACCACTACCTGGAGGAACATCTTCCTGCCCACCACCATTCAGGAACATGATACACTGGAGCCCTCTTGTCAAAACAGAATCTTCACCTTTACAATTTTTAGGCTACAAAGAGTGGAGTCATCCTGGTTCTTGTCATGTCCTCAGTCCATTTTTTTCTATTATCTTTTCATTTCCAGAAACCTAGTTCTACTGTGCTCCATCTTTACAATCCATGATTTTACCATAGGATAAATTATGGATTGTAAAACTCAGAACTTTTTGACATTCTGCTTGACTATTTTTTCTTGATTCTCATGGTAGAACATCTGCTTCAATGTTAGGTTGCTTTGAAATTTATTTGACAAGATTATCCTTCATCTCAGGCAAAGTCTCTGGAAACCAGACCCCAAACTGCCCTTTGCTTCCAATTGAAACCCCTTGAGTCAGGTCATTTCATTTTTCTTTTTCATT
>PVKA01028957.1:0-28820 GCA_004027165.1 Ctenomys sociabilis
ACACAGAGCAGAGGAGCTCAACACAGAGCAGAGAAGCTCACCACATAGGAGAGGAGCTCACCACAGAGCAGAGGAGCTCAGCACAGAGCAGAGGAGCTCAACACAGAGCAGAGGAGCTCAACACAGAGCAGAGGTGCTCACCACAGAGGAGAGGAGCTCAGCACAGAGCAGAGGAGCTCAACACAGAGCAGAGGAGCTCAACACAGAGCAGAGGAGCTCAGCACAGAGCAGAGGAGCTCAACACAGAGCAGAGGTGCTCACCACAGAGGAGAGGAGCTCACCACAGAGCAGAGGTGCTCATCGCATGTATGGCAGGCAGGAAGCCCCGGGTGTGGGACACACCCGCAGTCAAGGTGCACCCGAGAGGCCTGCGTCCTCCATGAAATCCTACCCCCTACAGCCCTAGCTACGCCACTAAGGAAGTTAGCACTCTCGCAATCTAAGCACCTCAAACTCACAATGAGGATAATTGTTGCATAAAGCAAATATGTGAAAATGGTAGTATCAGTTATTTTGCAGCATTTCATAGCTACAAACACAAAACTTTAAATAGATGATCAGTGCAAATGGCAACACTTAGAAAATTCAAGGTCTTTACTACTTAAGTATGAGAAAGAGTTTTGGGACTGACATAGAGATGGGACTGAGCCTCATGTGTCATGGTGACGGGCATGTGCCTGGCCCATCGCCGTGACTCCACAGAGATGGGACTAGCTAGAGGACAGACTTGTGTTGTAGGCTTCGGTGGCCAGGTTTACACAGCTTTGCCTCCCGTGGAGCTGTACTGATGGTGGCAATCTTCCTAAAGGCCCATGAAGAAAGTGCGGCCTGGAAGAGCTGAAACATTTAAACATATGGGAGAGGCGAGGGGAACATTGCCATGGAAATGATGCAGTGAACATGTATGGCTGACCTACAGTGATATAGGCAGAAACTTCCAAATGTCCAACATGGGTATGCACCATGTGGCTCTGTCTTGGATCAAGAGTGTGGGGGCAGCCCCAGTTCAGGGAGAGAATGCAGGGCCACTGGCTGGGGAAAGAAGGATTATGAGCAAAAAGCGTGAGACACTGGTTTAGACAGCAACCTTCCATTTACATGGTTTTGAAAGAAGGATCATGCTATTGAGCACATGTCAGAATGAATCAAGGAGACTCTGATTGGGAAATGACTCCATTTGTACTATATCAGTTAGACTGAATACCCCTTAATATTTGCTCCATCACTTCCCCAGTGTGATGTTTGATTGTAAAGTTAGAGATTTGTTCAGTCCTTTGTCACTGGTATTAGTAGCTTGCATGCTATGTGGGACTTGACCCACATAAGGGCATTAGTGGAACTACCATATAACAGTCCGGGCAGAATTGTTTTTGCTCATCATTGATGAAAAATAGATCTGACTGATACAAGAGCAAACTCAGTTTTGCAAAAGTCAGTGAAACCATTCCATGAGAATCAATTGTCAAAGCTTGTTTATATCAGGTCAAAAGAGAGTATTGTTAAAATTTCAGAAATTTTATGAGCCATTGTTAATACTATCCATTGCTAAAAATTAAATTATATTAATATAATTAAATACATTACATTCAAAAATATTTTAAATGCAGAAATGTTTAAATTCACTTTCTAATTATTTTACTGTTCTATGGACAAAGCTGAAATTCTATATAATAATACGCTGTTGAACATCTTTAACAAACTCCATTTTTAATGATATCATTTTGCTAGTTCAAAATCAGTCATGGTAAGAATATTTACATTATGAAAATCAGCGATTGCTACAAATCAAGACAGCTTATTAATTTGTTTGTTGTACAGATTGAAGTTTGTTGTTAAGGAGAGAAAAGTCAATAGTGTATAGAAGAAGTGCATTTGACTGTAGTCATTACCAGTATCAAAAATGTTGGAAAACACCCTGCCCTTCAGTGAAAATTATTGTATGATTCAACCAAAACTCTGCCTACATAATCACTGAATGAGTGAAGCTCAAATATGTGTCTTGGTTTCACTTTCATCCAAATTATAATGTAAATGACAATATCAAATAATATTCATGAAAGAATTGTATTTGTTCATCATGTATAAAAAGTAAATCTGGGTAGTGTTACAACAGCAAATTCTTATTTGCAAAATCAATCTGATTAAGAAGTTTCTTCATGTCAAAAGAAATCACCAATGGAGTGAAAAGAAGCCCACAATTTGGGAAAAAAAAAACTTAACAAATAATCACACAGACAAAGGTCTTTCATATAGAATATACAAAGAACCAAAAAAAAATTTAGGTCCCCAAGATTTAAAGACTCAATCCAAAAATGAGATGAAGACACACTTCATAGAGGAAAAAATGCAAGTGGTAAATAAATACATGAAAAAATGTTCCACAGCACTGGCCATTTGAGAAATGAAAGTTAAAACAACACTGAGATGCCATCTCATTCCAGAAAGAATGGCTATCATAAAGAAATCAACTAATAACAAGTGCTGGGGAGGCTGTGGGGAAAAAGGTATCCTCTCCACTGTTGGTGGGAATGTAGACTGGTACAACCACTATGGGAGTCAGTGCGGGGACTCCTCAAAAACTAAGATTGGAAATCCGATTCAAGCCAGCAATTCTACTTCTGGGCATTTTCCCAAAAGAACTGAAAACATCATATCATAGTGATATATATGCACCCATGTTTATAGCAGCACAAATTGAGATAGCCAAATCTTGGAAACAACCAAAATACTCATCACCTGAGGAATGGAAAGACAAGATGTGGTATTTTATACAGTGGAGCACTACTCAGCTATAAAGAACGACACACTCAAAGCCTTTATATGTAAGTAGATGCAACTACAGGCTACACTCATACATGAAATAAATCAGACCCACAAGTGTAAATATCATATTGTCTCTCTAGTGTAAGAAAGAAGAAATAAAACCTGAAAGGTATAGTAGATATAGTAAAATGGAAAGAAACTAAATTTAAGGATTAACAAAGATGAAAAAAAGGAGAAAAGATAGGAAAAAAGGGAGACATGCAAGTCCATACACAGGACAGCTGAAAGGGTTGTTGTGATAATTTCCATCAGTGTTTTGAAAATAGCAGTTAGTGTGTAGAATTTTCTCCTTGACTAACTGTACACTGATATCTGCGAACTGAGGAACTATATTGAGAACAGCAACATGTCAAACAAAAGTCATCCTTGAATACCTCTCATCTTGATTTCTAAATGTGCACTATTTCTAATGTCTTACTAATTATTATTATAGTATCTTTAAAATAAATTTTAAAAAAGTAAAAAAAAAGACAAGAAAAAAATTAAGGGTTCTTGAAAACAAGCAATAATATTCAAATATTTGCCCAGTCTTGCATAACTATATTAATTTGAGCAATAGATTTGATGATAAAAATAGATAACAACCATTGTTAATTTGCTATTCTTATTTCGATAATCTGTAGCACACGTATTGTTGTATGTTACCATGTTTCTTTGTTTCTGCTAATGTTTTTGCGTTTGCTTTCACTCTTAAAAATAAAATAAAATTAAAAAGAAAAGTTGTCCAAGAGAATCAACTATTTGTATATAATTATACAAATGCATATTGTATATGTATTATGTGTGATTTATACCTAACATAATAAAATTATGCATTATATCCATATACAGACTTTTTGTGTATTTCATGCAGGGTCTATAGGGCCTCACTACACAGATTGGACTCGTAGTGATCCACCTGTTTACAGCCTCCCAAGTGTTGGGATTATAGGTGCGTGCCACCACACCCAGTCTCAATCGCTATCTCAGCACCCCTGAGGGCAGAGCCAGCAAGCCACTCTGGGGATCAAACTCGTGTCCCTGCATCTGCCTAAGCAGGTGCTTTAATCTGCTGGCCTTAGACATTTATTTTTTCTTGGAGAGTTTGTCAAAATTTACCAGCAGATCACTGGCTGGAAATAAATCCACAGAGATATTAAAGTGACCACTATGTAGGTCTTTCTGCAACAATTCCAAGAGTTCTATTCTATTTTCAACTGATTCTGTCCCTTGTGGTACTGCCTCTTCAGGGAAGGCCAGACCTGAATTTGTTGTCCTGGGCCCCACTTCAATAAGGAGATGAATTTTCTGTTGTGCAAACCCAACCTTGAATTGCTGTCTGGATCTACTGGAAAAATAATGGGAAAGGGTTGTGCAGACACATGTCCTCAGTTGCTGCCACCACAAGGGAGGCATGTGAGTGTGAGATCCAGTGGAGACCAAAGGCGTGGAGCAGACCCCGGAGAGCTGGCTCTGGTCTCCAGGCCAGGGTAGCACCCTGGAGGATGCACGTGCTATGGTTTAACTACTTCATTTCATATTAGGAATTAAACATTGGACTTTGGAATGGGTAAGTGTATTTTTATCAAGAGGGTCTCTAAGATACCTAGTTATATGGAGTGTGGGTCTGATTTCAAACAATTTTGAGATTATTCCTTTTTTCTTCTCTGAGAAAAACAAAATCCTAGTGAGGCTGTTTTGTGGTTCAGGAGCAGATTACTTGGCAGAGAGAAGAGGATTGGGTCTTGAAATTTGACAGTTCACAACAGGTGCTGGTACAACTAATTACCTATGAGGTTATCTTTCCCACTGTTGGTGCTCTTTATTGATAAAGATTTATCTGTTACAAAATATGTTTTTCAAAAATTAAATTAGTACTTTTTTTTTTGGTACTGAGAATCCAACTCAGTACCTTGCACTTGTTAGGCAGGCACTTATGCCACTGAGCTGTCTCCCTGGACCCAATTAGTAGTTCTTGATGAGAATCTGAATTTCTTGATAGCGGAAGAAGAGAATGCACAGTCACATGTGTCCTGCACTGTGTTGGTGGGACTGCCCAGCCCCTGGTCTCAGGGCTGCTAAACCCTGGAGCTATATGGTGGAGCTGGCAGAAGGGCCTCCATGTGAAACGCAGGCCGAGACGTAGCCTCTTGCTAAAGTCAGGGTACCTGGCTGCTGGGTATGAAATGTAGTGGCTTCTAGTGGTGCCATTTCAATAGCCATTTTATTAGTGGGGTGGCTGCTTGTGAATACAGCTGCCCACGAGTATCAGACTCTGCAACCTGCTATGTGATGCAGAATTACTTCTTAATTATTTCTTTCCTCCTAAGACGTTCCTGTTGTCAGAATTTGCTGTAAAAA
The DNA here is from genome assembly GCA_004027165.1 of Ctenomys sociabilis. Lineage (NCBI taxonomy): Eukaryota > Metazoa > Chordata > Mammalia > Rodentia > Ctenomyidae > Ctenomys > Ctenomys sociabilis. Next base: position 5,164 of record PVKA01028957.1, read on the forward strand.
CCTCACGTGTTTCACCTGCATGTGCTCAAATGCATTGATGAAGTGTCGCACGTTGCTGTTTCGCAGCTCCGAGCCCACTGGACGTGGGCATGTTACCTGGGTTGTTCTGACTCGCCATCTGCACCCAACAGCTTGTCTGGCTGCAGCATTACACTTAATTTCTTCCTCCTCCTAGTTGTAGGACACTTCATTACTAGTAAATACTATACTTCGTCCATTCTTATTTATACTCACCTTTTTGTTAATAGTAAACATTTGCTACAACTTTTTATTGATACAGGCACAACGTTTTCTCTAGTGTGCCATTCTAGAAATGGCATTTCTGGGCCTTAGGCTTGGTCCACTACTGATTTCCACAGAGCACCAGTCTCCCTTCTAAAGTGGGTGCTTCCGTGTGCAACACCGGGAGGTTAAGACTTCACTGGGTGGATCCTTATAGTAGGAGATTTTCACAGTGTCAGGCAGAAGTGACAATTGTGTCACTTATGTTTGCTTTTCCCAGTTACTATGGCTGTAATATCCTTTTTAATATGTGTATTAGCAACTTGCATTTTATTTTATATGAATTGACTGCTCATATTGTACTTTAAAAATTAATTTATCTGTACATAGTCTATTTAAAATTTTATTTACTTTTTCATAATTTTATTGAAGAACAAATAGTAATGAGACAGTTTCAAATCAAACTAGTAGAAGAGATGCAATAATTAATACATTACATATTGTGTTCTTAGTGATCATTTGTTGTACAAGGTGCAACACGATATTCTATTAACAAACTGTTATAGCAGTTGCCTCTGTTCATTGCATTAAGAGAATGTAGCTGTACACCTATCTTATTTTTAAAGCTGATATATGGTACAGTTTCAATAATTAATACTTTTTACATTGTTATCTTTCTAGTGGTTATCCATAGTACAAGAAGCAGACAGGGTACCCTGTCCAAACACTATTAGTGCAAATCTTTCTTCTCATAGAAATATGTGAGGTAGCTTCATATTTATCCTAACTGTTCTGTATGTACAAATACAGGATAGTCCTTCCTTTGTATCCCCTATTTTTGTTTAGTCCTGTCAGACATGGGTATTCTATTGGCATTCAATTATTATAGGTGCTTGAATTCTGCTGAAACACTCCAACACAGTCCAGTGGTCCACAATAACAGTGGGATTTCCACAGAACTTGTTGACTAGAGTCATTTACAGCTCAGCATATTATTGGGGCTTTACTTTATATACCTTGCTTTTATACTGTTTTGCTAGATGGTTAAGACCAAGATAAAGCAAGATTTACGTAATAAGAAATGTAACGTTTGTATCTGATAAGGTCAGTCAAGTCTCCTCAGGGTTTATCCTGTAAGCCTGTGTCTCAGTTTGTAGAACCTTTGTCAGTGTCAGCCATGTAGATGAGTCACAGCCATTGCTTGACCAATTTTCTCTCTGTGAAAGCCTGAGAGAATGCTTTCTCTCCATGTGACTCTCCTTAGGCACACTCCACATCATCGATCACATTCCTCTGTAGCTCCATAATCTCCTTGATCAGATAATTTGTGGCATAAATGAGTTCCATGATGTTACAGTACAGGTTTTCCTATGTCCTAAGTCTTCACTGACCTTGAAAGGCAAGCAGAAAAATGTTGGTTGACTTTGCAGCCTTTCCATTTCTCTAATTTTTTATCTGAAAACTTAGGTTGTTAACCATCTAGAAGAGAAGCTGATCATTACGCTGTAACATATGCAGTTCAGTTTACCCTAACTATGTGACTAAATATCAAAAACCGTAGGCATAACATGGAACAGATATTTTCCATGAAGTATTGATGTATGGAATTTTAAGTCCTTATAGAATATGAGGGAAAAATTTTAAAAAATAGTACTGTATACATATTATTAGACAGAAATTTAGAAATTTAACCATATACAGTCTTGTAGTAGAACAGTCTTATAACATTTTTTTTCTTTGTGTTTTTTTTCATCTATACCACCCCAAAAAACCTTTTACTTGTGAGACAGTGTGGTAAAAATTGATATGTCATAACAGAAGTATGTATTTAGCAGACCAGAATGGCAGGCATTCCAAGCATGACCGTTCTATTACACATTGCTATCTTTAACGCAGTTGCTTGGCTCACAGGTATCAGCATGTATAAATAGTTGGATTGAGAATCCTGCAATTTAACTACTATTTTAAAAAATCTGCTGATGTTTCTCGGGATCTTTGCCTTGCCCATCTTGTGTGTGCAAATGTATGGCTTTGTCCCTGTCCTGTTTCACAGCTTTTCTCTTTACGTTATCCTCATTGTCCAGTCCTCAAGTTCTTGCTTTCCTTTTAGTTGTGTTATACCTTTCTATTTGTATTTCTTCTTTTGATTTCTTATACTAAGGAGATTATATGATATTTGCACATGTGGGTCTGTTTTATTTCACTAATGAGTATATCTTCGAGTGGCATCCACTTAAACATAAATGCTTCAAGTTTATCATTCTTTGTAGATGAATAAAACTCCATTGTATAAAAATACCATATCTTTTCCAACCATTCCTCATGTGATGGGCATTTTGGTTGTTTCCAAGATTTGGCTATCACAAATTGTGCTGCTATAAACATAGGTACACAGATATCACTATGATATGATGTTTTCAGTTTCTCGGGGAAAATTTCCAGTAGGGGGATAGCTGGCTTGAATAGGATTTCTAGTCCTAGTTTTGTGAGGAGTCTCCACACTGATTTTCATAATGGTTGCACCAGTCTACATTCCCACCAGCAGTGGAGAAGTGTTCCCTTTTTCCCCACAGCTTCTCCAACATTTGTTGTTGGTTGATTTCTTTATGATAGCCAATCTTTCTGGAGTGAGATGGTATCTCAGTGTTGTTTTAATTTGCATTTCAAGGATGGCTAGTGATGTGGAGTATTTTTTCATATATTCATGCACTTCTTTAATTTCGTCCTCTGAGAAGTGTGTATTCATCTCAGATGCCCATTTCTGGATTGTGTCTTTAAATTTGAGGGCCCTAATGTATTTTAGTTCTTTATAAATTGTAGAGAGCAGACCTTTATCTGTGTGCTTATTAGTTAAGATTTTTTTTGAAATTTGTGGGTTGTCTTTTCACTTTGTTGATAATTTCCTTTGACGTGCAAAAACTTCTCAATAAGAGTTGGTCCCAGTTGTTAATTCTTTCATGTGTTTCCCGTGCAAATACATGTTTGTTCTTGAACTCTTTACCTACCTCTATGTCTTCAAGAGTTCCTCCTACTTTCTCTTCCAGGAGATTGAGTGTTTCTGTTTTAATATTTAGATCTTTAATCCATTTTAACTTTAGCTTAGTACATGGTGATAGAGCTGGGTCAAGTTTTAGTTTTTGTCATGTAGAGAGCCAGTTTTTCCAGTACCATTTGCTAAAGAGGCTATTTTTCTTCCAGTGAGCATGTTTGGAACCTTTGTTGAAGATCAGGTGGCTGAGTGTGTTTGTAGAGGCCTCTCCATCTTTTAATCTATTCCATTGATCCTCACATCTATTTCGTTGCCAATACCATGCTGATTTTATCACAGTAACTTTGTAGTATAATTTCAAATCAGGAATTGTAATGCCTCCTGCCTTGTCTTTGTTGGCCGGGACTGCCTTTGCTATTCTATGTTTTTTCTGGTTCCAAGTAAATTTCAGGAATGATTTCTCAAGGTTTGGGAGGTATGTTGGTGGCACTTTGATAGGGATTTCATTAAATCTGTACATCAGTTTTGGGAGTATGGCCATCTTCACGAGGTTAGTTCTTCCTATCCAGGAGCAGGGCATATCTTTCCATTTTCTGAAATCCTCTGTAATCTGTCTTCTTAGGTTACTGTAATTTTCTGTGAAAAGATATTTGACTTCTTTGGTTAAGTGAATTCCAAGGTATTTCATTTTCCATGGCACTATTTAAAAAGTACTGTTTCTATAGTTTCACTCTCAGTGTGTTTGTTATCTCTGTATATGAATGTTATTGACTTTTGAGTATTGTCTTTGTATCCTGCTATTCTACTGAATTCTAGTAGCTTCTTGGTGGAGTTTTTTGGGTCTTCCAACTAAAGTATCATTTCATCTGTAAATAGTGAATATTTAATTTCTTCTTCACTTATTCCTATTCCATTTATTTCTCCCTCTTGTCTAATGGCTGTTGCTATGATTCCAAAACTATATTGAGTAGGAGAGGTGATAGAGGACATCCTTGTCTTGTACCATATCTAAGAGTAAAATATTTCAGTTTTTCCTTGTTTAGAATTATATTAGCCATTGGGTTGTCATAGATGACGTTTATCAAATTGAAGTAGAGGCCTTCAAGTATAATTTTCTGTAAGACTTTGACCATGAGTGAGTGTTGGACTTTGTCAAAATCCTTTTCTGCATCAATTGAGATGATCATGTGGTTTTTAGATTTGAATCTATTAATATCGTGTATTACATTTATACATTTTTGAATACTGAACCATCCTTACATTCCTGGGATGAATTCTACTTGGTCGTGGTGTATGATCTTCATGATGATTTGCTGTATTCTGTTTGCTAGGATTGTACTGAGGATTTATGCATCAATGTTCATGAGGGAGATTGACCTGTAGTTCTCTTTCTTAGTTGTGTCTTTCCCTGGTTTTTTGAATCAGTATAATAGTTTTCTCCAGAAATGATTTTGGGAGAACTGTTTCCTTTTCAATTGTATTGAAGAGTTTGAGCAATGTAGGTATTATATCTTCTATAAATTTCTTGTAGAATTCAGCTATGAATCCATCAGGACCTGGGCTTTTCTTTGTTGGCAGGCTTTTTCTTACATTTCATATTTAATTGGCTATCTTTGGGAGTTGTTATATCTTTTTGATTCAGTTTTGTTAATTTGTACCTTTCTAGGAATCTGTCCATTTCTTCTGTGTCTTCTCTTCTGTAAGCATAAAAATTCTCAAAGTAGCTATTGATAATCTTCTGAATTTCCATTGGGTTTGTGGTGATTTCACCCTTTTCATTCTTTATTGCTTATGTTTGAATTTTTTTGTCCTCTTTTTGATGTGGTTAGCTAGCGGCTTATTGATTTTATTTAGTCTTTCAAAGAACCATCTTTTGGAACTGTTTTCTTTGTTTCAAATGAATTAATTTCTGCCATAAGCTTTATGATTTCTTCCTGTCTTTGGGCTGTGGGCTTGGTTTGCTCTTCCTTTTCTAGATGGTGGTGGTGCAGCATTAGTGCATTTATTTGTTCCCATTTTGTTTTCCTGATGTGTGAGTTCATAGCTATGAATTTCCTTCAGAGAACTATTTTCTTTGCTTCCCATAAATTCCAGTAAGCTGTGGTTGAATTTTCATTAAATTGTAGATGTTGTTGAATTTCTTGTTTAATTTCATGTGTGACCCATTGATTGCTGAGTAGGGTGTTGTGCAATTTCCATGTATTCACAGGGGTTTTCTGGTTTCTTTTTTCATTTAGTTTCTGTTTCATTGCACTGTGGTCAGATAATATGTATGGAATAATTTCTGTTTTCTTGCATATACTTAAGCATGACCTATGGACTAGTAGATGGTCTGTTGTAGAAAATGACGCATGTGTAGCTGAAAAAAATTGTATTCAGGTGTGGTTTGGTAGAACATTCTGTATATGTTTCCCAAGTTGATTTGTTCCAGGGTCTGGTTCAGTTTTGCTACTTCTTTGTTAATTTTTTTGTCTGGTTGACCTATCTTTTTTGGGATAAGGTCATATTAAGTTCTCCTGTTAAGACTGTGGTCTTCGATATTAGATTTTTCATGTCCCTTAAGATTTGTCTTACATAGTTGGGTGCTCCTGTGTTTGGTGCACAGATATTTATGAGTGTTACCTCTTGCTCTTGAATTTTTCCCCTGACTAATATATAGTGGCCTTCTTTGTGTCATTTGATCATTCTTGGTTTGAAGTTGAGACTGTCTGAGAATAGAATTGCTACTCCTGCTTTTTTCTGAGGTGCTGGGGCATGTAGTATTGTTTTCCATCAGAGGATGGAGCCTATGAATGTCCTTTTGAGTTAAGTGTGTTTCTTGTATACACCATATTGTTGGATTTTGTTTCCTAGTCCATTGTGCCAGTCTGTTTCTCTTAATTGGTAAATTGAGTACATTTACATTGATGGTTATAATTGAAATGTGTTGACTTATGGTTGTCATATTTGCCTGCTGTTGTTTACTTGTTTGTATCCTGTGTCTACCTGTCTGTCCTCTTTAATGGGTTCCTTCTGTTCTCATTCGTGGAGTTCTGCTCATTGTCATCTCTCTCTCTAGAACATCTTTCAGTAGCCTGGGTAGGCATGGCTTTGTCATCATGAAATTCTTTAGTTATTCTTTGTCATGGAAGTATTTCACTTCTCCATGAACTTGAAAGAGAATTTTGCAGGGTATAATAGTCTGGGCTGGAATTTGTTTTCATACAGGGCTTGAAGAACTCTTCTTCATGTTCTCCTTGCCTTCGTGGATGTGTAGAAAAGTCAGCTGTAATTCTGATGGGTTTTCTTTTGCATGTGATCTGCTTCTTCTCTCTAGCAGCTTTCAGTATATTATTCTTGTGTTGGATTTCTGGGATCTTGATTATTATATGTCTTGGTGTGGTTTTACCTGGGTTGAAGTTATTTGGTGTTCTGTATGCTTCAGTTACCGAAATGTTGGATTGTTTCCTCCCATTTGGCAAGTTTTCTGTGGTTATTTCTTCCCATATTCTTTTTATATTATTTGTATTGACTCCCTCATTTTCATTGATGCTAATTAATCTTGTATTCTTCATCCTGGCATCATCCTTGCAGGTGATGGATTATTTTTTTCCTGGATTCTGTTTTTACGAGATCCTTTCTCACCTTTTCATTAGCTGCACCAGCATCTTCAAGACCTGAAACTCTGTCTTCGCTTTCACTCAAACAGTTTTATAGACTCGTGATTGATATTTTTAGTTCTTCTATATCTCTTTGACTATGCTTTATGTGTTCTACTTCTTTTCTGTATTGATCATTCAATGAATCCATCATATTTCTAATCTCTTCAATTTTTTTTTGTCAATATCTTCTTTAGAGGTAGCTATTGATTCTTTTATTGAAGAGTTTTTTCAAATTGGGTTTCCTTCATATATGTCCATATTTGATTCTTTACTTCAGATGATATGATTTCAGAGATTTCTCTTTTATTTCGGAAATTATTTCTACTCAGAGTTCCTTTTTACCATTCTGCTGTTGTTTCTTTGCTTGAGCCACTGTTAATTCATACATTTCAGCAGAGCTACTGTCTCTGTTCATGTTCTGGGTGGGCATTGGGTTTCCCCCATATGTTTTGGCATTAGATTCTTTAATTCTGATGGTATGTATTAAGAAATTTATTTTTTTTATTCAGGCATCAATTCTTCTCTGAGTTCTTCTATACCTTTTGCTGTTGTTTCTTTGGTTCTGGTGCTGTTAATTCATTCATTTCAGGTGAGCTAGTGTCCTTTGCATTTGTCATGGGTGGGCTCGAGGCCTGAGATTGCATTTTGCTCCTTGTCTTTGTCATTTTGTATAGCACTGACCTTTGACCTTTGGTGTAGAGCTTTGATGCAGTTATAACCTTAGCACCTAATGAGATTCGTATGCAGACCAATTAAGTTTGAGTTTATCCAGTTATGCCTGGCCTGGGTCTAGCTGTTATGTTCAGCTCCTTTTTGCTGCAGCCCTTGGAATTAAAACTGTTGTGCCCCTCTGGCACAACAGTGAGCCTATGGTGCCCCTCTGACATTCCCCTGGCCCAGGGAGCACCGGGGAACCCAGAAGCTCTCTCACGCACTCACCGAGCCATCCTGGGTGGGATCAGGTGACTGAGTCTCAGAAGTTCTCCCTTGCTTGGTGGGCTTGGGGGCTGGGGCTCCGAAGGGCCGCAGGGGTCCTAGGGGTGCAGTGGAGAGTCTCACTCACATGCATGCCTCAGTTTTGCTCTGGACAACTCTCACTGATGGTGTGCAGGGAAGCTGTAAGTTCTGCCACACACTCAGTGGGCTGGGCTATTTTGGATCCGGGCCGAGAATCTCAGAATTTTCCCCTCACTCAGCAGTCTTGGGGGCGGGACTTCCTAGGATTTGAGGGGTCCTGGGGGCGCAGTATCAAAAGTAGAGAGTCTCACTTATGTGGGTGCCTGAGTTTTGCCCTAGAGGGCTCTCGCCAGTGCCATCTTTATTTAAAAAATTAATGTAATCATTTTATTTGTTAAAAAGTGCTTGTTATATTTTTGTCTGTTATATTTTATTTTTGTGAGCTTGCAGTGCATCTGGGGTGACCTGGAATTCTCCATGTGGCCCAGGCTGGCCTCAGACTTGAATCCTGCTGCTCCTGAGTGTTGAATTTTCAGGTATGTGCCACCAAAAGCACCAGAAATCTTAGGGGTTTTTTTGTACTTTTTAGGGAAGGGTCTACAGAGTGTTCAGGGTCTGACTACTAGATTGGACTCGTAGTGATCTGCCTATTTACATCCTCCCAAGAGCTAGGATTACAAGCACACACCACTACACCAGTCTCAATTGCCACCTCAGTGTGCCCTGTGGCAGGCCAGCAAAGCAGGCCAGGGAATCAAACACCTTGCCCCTGCTCCTGCTTGCAGGCATTTTAATCTGCTGAGCTATTTGGCTAGCCTGGAAATCTTACTTTTAATACTTTTAGTTCATAAGTTAATTCTCTTTTAACTTTTTCTTTTTAATGAATTGGAATTTATTTTTCTGAGTGCAATGGGATGCAGCTGTTTTTCTAGGAATAGATCTTTGATGATCATTTATATTTCTTTTAGTAGTACTGATTTCCCTAGATTTTTGGCTTCACATGAGTCAATTTTGGTAGTTTAATTATCCTAGAATAATATGTTTGTTTTCATTTTGATTTTTTCCCATTTTTTTAAAGAGAACAAAAAGTAGTAAAAAACCCCCATAAAACAATAGAAATGATACAGAATTTCACTGAAAAGAATAATAGGAGTTCAACCATTGTTATACGGCATAATGTTGTCTTCAAATCAGTTGTTTAGATTGCTAGATATAAGCATGCAAAATTGTTTTGAAATGTTATGCAAAATTAAAGAGCACAAGAAAAAAATTAGGCTTTAATTGTCCCTCCCAATAGACCAGCAGAAATCAGCAGTACAAGTCTCAAAGGTATCATCCTTTTCCCTTTCCCTTACTACTTTCTTTCATTCTTTCCCTCATCCTGTTTGCTTCTTTCCTTTGAGTAGATTCTTTTCCTTTCACAGTAACTATTGCATCTTCCAGATTTTATTTACTATTTCAGGTTCTTACACTATGCAGGCCATATGATGCTAGAGGTCCCATTGAATCCAGCTATTCCTCTCTTGGATATTTTTGCAGAAGAACTGAAAACATCATAGCCCAGTGATATATGTTTACACATGCTAACCTAATTGATTTCACTTAAGAGTATGGTCTTTAGTTCTATCCATTTACCTATAAAAGCCTCAAATTTATCTTTTTATAGCTAAGTAAAATTCCATCATCTAAAAATACTACACCTTTTGTATCCCCTCCTTAGTTGATTACCACTTGAGTTGCTCCCAAGCTGTAGATATGACAAATTATGCTGCTACAAACATGGGTGCAGATATATTTCTGTGGTATGATATTTTCAGTTCTTATGGAAAAATGTCTAAGAGGGGAATAGCTGGATTCAATGGGACTTCTAATCCTAGTTTTTTGAGGAATCTCCACAATAGTTGTACCAGCCTTCACTCCCTCCCAACAGCAGAAAAGCATTCCCTTTTTCCTCCAGTCCTGCTAACATTTGTTAATGGTTGACATCCTGATGATAGTCATACCTGTTGGCATAAGATGGAATCTCAGTGTTGTTTCAATTTGTGTTTCTTGAATGACTAATGATGTTCAACATTTTTTCATGTATTTATTTTCAATTCATATTTCTTCATCTGTGAAGTATATATTCATCTCAGATGTCCTCTTTTTGATTGGGTCTTTGAACTTTTATATGTATTCAGGAAAGAAGTGCTTTGTCTGAGGGATGGTCCTGTATAATTTTTTCCCAATTCATGGGTTTCCTTTTAACTCTGTTGGTGATTTCTTTTCACATGCAGAAACTTTTCAAAAGGATAAGATTCTAGTTGTTGATTTTTTGAAGAATTTCCCATGCAATTTGGTTTATGCTCATAAACTCTCTGCAGGCTCCTATGTCTTCAGGATTTCTACCTACTTTCTCAAGTAGATTTAGTTTTTCTGTTTTAATATTTAAATATTTGATCTATTTTGACTATAGTTTAGTGTGTGGTGATAGACATAGGTCTAATTTTAGTATTTTCCATGTGGAAAAGCAGTTTTTCTAGCACTATTTATTAAAGAGGCTCTTTCTTCCACTGAATATGGTTGGCCCCTTTGTCAAAAATGAGGTAGATGAGTATGTTTGTAGTTGTGTCTACATTTTGGAATCTGTGCAATTGAACCTTGGGTCCATATTTTTGCCAGTGCCATGCTAATTTTATCATAGTAGCTTTGTAGTATAATTTCAAATTGGGGAATATGATGTCTCCTGCCTTGCCTTTGTTTCCCAGAATTCCTTCTATTATTCTAGGTCTCTTACAGGTTCAGATGAATTTAGGGAATGCTTTCTCCAAATCTGTGAGGTATACTAATGATATGTTAATTAGAATTGCATTGAATGTGTATAACAACTTTGGGACTATGGACATTTCCACACTCTTTGTTCATTTTATCCAGGAGCATAGAATATCTTTTCATTTTCTTAAATCCTCCTTAATGTCTTTTTTTTTTCAGAGTACTGTAATTTTTACTGTATAAATCTTTTACTTCCTTTTTATTTTTATAATCTTATTTTAATTTTTTAAATTTTAGCAATTCAAGTAAAAGCTAGTTAACAGAAGTACAGAATAAATGCACACAATTTATAGCCATGTACATAAGTGCATTGGCAAAACTCACATGAATGGACAAAGTTATCAACGCTTTTGAAGTTCACTATTGAAGTATAACTTATATGTCATACTTGTTCACATGCAGTGGGGTACACATTCAAAAAGCTTAGTAACATAAAAATGGAACTAGAATTTTCAGTTTTAAGAGTAGCAAACAAAAATTAATGTGAAGATTGATGGGAAATAGAAACACACGATGAAGAGCTCTGAATAGACAGAAAGCACATTGAATGTTATATATTAAGATTTATTTCAATTTAAATTATTCAGAATTATGTATATTCGTAGGAATGTTAAAGTCATGATTAACGCTACAAGAGAAAAGCCTGGCTTTTATTAATCAGCTCCAAAGGGGTCCCTAGAACATTAAGTTTGGGCAAAAGAGCATGTAAACAACAAAAGGTACCAGGCATGAATAAGTCTAGAAGAAGTAGTGATGGATCCATTTCTAGAACTTCTTCAAATTCAAATCAATACTTTTTCTGTGGGTTAAAACACATCTAAAAATGCCAAATATTTACACTTGAGTGAAAGAACAAACATACATTACTGTGAACAAACCAAACACTGGTGGTCCTGATGTCCATGGTGGGTATTAGGTTTTAGGAAAGAGGAGGTTCTTTCATGGCTTCAGAGTTACAAATCTGTCTGGGCATCTTCTAGTAAAGTTGGTTCTATGAAGTTAGACTATGGGACTCATAAGAGTAGTTTAGTGGTGGTTTTCTCTGGAATTCTAAGCACTGTACAGTACAATCACAAGGTTGGCAATCCTCACATCTGAACCATTCCTGAGTGTTAGGGCCAGAAAAGTTTTATCTGATATGGAGGTATTCTGATAATGTGCTTTCAGTTCAGTCTACTGCTTGAACTTGAGTGAGTTCAGTTCAATTTTCTGAAGAACCTATCGTAAAAATACATACTAGACTGGAGTATGACTGCTTCTTTATCAGAAATTTTTAAGTTATCTTATAGCAAACAAGTGTATACAACCTATAGTTTTAAAAGAGTTGATAGTTTTAAATATGTATTTTCCTTTTAAACAGAATCAGTTTTTTAAAAATCTTCAAAAACCACATGAGAGGCAAACTTTGTATGTAATCTCCATGCAGTTTCGTTTCTTGACTCGTTCCCATCATTTGTAAACTATGGCAGGTTGTGTTCAGGGGTGGGGGTGGGGGAGGAAATGGACTTCACTGTTCCTTTGCGCCTGTTGCGCAAATAAAATCTGAAACTCTCAAATCTCTTTTCCTTCCAGTACACACATCATTCGTTAAAAGGTGAACAAGATGCACTAAAGGTCAGTGTTAAGTTTTACTTGCTCAATATAATTCACTTGTCATGAATTTGTTAAAACTAATTCAGATGTTCCTTAGCTGGTGGCTTCTGACCCCTCTACCATTCTCTGTGGGGCTCTGAGACTAGTCAGCTTAGGGAGGTGTATCTGCATTCAACACAATTAGTATTTATGGATCCTCACAAGGCAGATGGAGCTACAGCAGGCAGTATAAATGGCACCTGAGAAGGCCAGCATTGTAGGTTGAGATCTTCTTTACAGACTGAAGTTAGAAATCAGTTTTGGGAGTTTTTTTTTTTTTTTTTTTTCTGGCATGTTCTCACAGTAAACTCAAAGCTGAAGTTTATCATAAAAGATACTAATAATAATTACAAAGGTAATGACTAAATTTGCCTTTGATCTCCAAATAGATTGGAATATTTTAAATTCCAATTGAGCACCTCAAAAACATCCAGTTATTGTTGATTACAATAATATCAAGGTGGGAGAAATTTAAGAAGGTTCAGTGGTGATCGCAGAGAAAAACTTGCAGTGCTCTTCCATAATGTTCTGGAAAATTATGTTGCATTTCCATTGTGCTCTGGCACTACAATTATAAGAATACTTAACACATTTTAAGAACTTCAAACAACATCCACAACCAGAACCCTGAAAATGGTATAAACACACTGTTCTGTCTACCACCTGAACTGTACTTTTTAAAAGTTCTATTAACATGAAATTCTCTCCTAAATCTCTTACCCTCAAAAAAGGTCACAAAGGGCATTCACAAAAGTCAGCTTTAAAATAAAGCCATTGCACAAAACGTGAAGGTAAGGTATTCTGAAGTGAATACCTCACTGGAGCTCAGCTGTCGAAGTCTCGCACAGCAGGACAGCAGCACCCGTGGGCAAAGTCTCTTGGCAGCGTTGTAGCTGACTTCTTCATAAAGGGCACGCGTATGGCACACTGAAAGTATTAAAAGGTACAGAGGACTCCACAGCAAGCTACAAAAACTATATCCTATTAGCACATTTAACCCCAATGAACCTGGATCTTTCTATGATATACCACTCAGGAAACTGGGTCAGAATGAATTTCTTTGTCAAAATCAGCTTGTTCATTTACAAGTCAGATAAGAGCATTGCCTGCTGAGTCAGACAGCACAGAGCCCCTCTTCTATAGTACTTGCTGTGTTCCAGATATTAACATCATATTCAAAAACTTGTCAGTGTCAAAGTGAAAATTATCATTCTTTTTACCAAATAAGAATAACCTGTACTGACCTAGAAATAAATTTAGGTCCAATTTCTTAATGTGAAGCAAACAAAAATTCATAAGCATTTTTCCTTCTTTTATTAATTTTATTGAGAAAGTAATAGCAATGAGACAATTTCAAAACAGGTTAGTATGACAGCTACAATAATTAATACATTGCATATTATTGTCTTCATAGTAGTTTTCACAGTACAAGATGTAGACATGATTGCATTAAGAGAAAGTAGCTGTATATCAGTCCTAATTATTTTGGATATACAGATACAAAATGGTCCTTCATTTGTATCCCCTTTTCTGTTTAGTTTTGTCAGAGAAGGATATTCCATTGTCATTTAAATACTATAGGTGCATGAATTCAGCAAGATAATCCAATATAGTGGAGTAGTCCATAATAGTAGTGGGCTATCCCTAAGACTGGCAATATCAGAAGTTGTTGACTTGAGCCTTTTATAGCTCAGCATATTAATATGGCTTTACTTTACATACCTTGTTTTTATACTTTTTCTGCTGGATGGTTAAGATCAAGATAACAAGAAATGTAGCTTTTTTATCTGCTAGTCAGTCAAATCCCCTCAGGATTTATCCTGAAACCCTGTACTGCAGTTTGTAGGTCCTTTGTCAGTGCTAGCCATGTGGATGAGTTACGGCCATTGCTTGACCAATTTGCTCTCTGTGAAAGCCTGAGAGAAGGCTTTCTCTCCAGGTGACTCCTTAGGCACACTGTATGATGTCGATCACTTTGCTCCAATTTAAGTAAATGATACCTTGGTATGACAGGTGACAATTCATGTTCAAAACTAGTAAATTCTGAAAAGACAAAAATGCATTCATTGGTGTTCCATAACACTAGAAAAGATAGAAGGGCATGTTCAGGTCACTGGCATGGTCAGGAGGCAGTATCTCATTGGTTAATGTTACATTCTGCAAAGCACTACATGAGTTTCATATGGTAACCACTTGAAGTCCACACTGTGCTGCAAATCATGCACCTACTATCTGAAGAGGATCTAACATTTTAATCCATATAATGTTTATATTATAGTTCCTTGGATGTCAAAAATAGTGATTACTGGTGCCAAATAATTAAATTAAAATATTGTGCAACGTCATCTCAGCAAAATGGGAATACTGAGGATGTACCAATTATTATCGTCTTACAATATTATAGGAATTACAAGTCAGAAGCTATAAATTTATGTCAATACTACATTTGGATGGCCATAACATATATTTAAGGATGGCTTTGTTTAAAAGATTGGAAAAATGCTCGTGGAATAAACACTACTTCTCAATGTCACATGTCAATAGACACAACTGAATCTGGTGGACACGGTAGAGAAAATGACAACTTTCACAAACGCATGCTTCCGAGGGCATTTCTTTTAGAGGGGCTGGAGTTTTTCCTCACTACAGAAAGACTAAGTAGTGCCGTGTGGCTATGTGAACCAAACTTCCGTTCAGGCAGTTGTGGTTCATGTTCCCAAACTACTGTCCTGTCCACCACGTTGGCTCCAACATTCCATGACTCATGATAGTCTTTTGGTCTTCCCTCCCTGCAGGGTGGCAGTCTGTGCTGCTATCCATTGAATGGATAGACCACCAATTCATAGGTGACCACCATCATAGCTGTGTTGGAATCTGTCCCACTAGGTGAATTGTTAGACCATGGTAGAGTGACCCATAACTTTCTTCTTGAAGCACTGAAGACAGTGTCTAAAAAAAGGATCTATGTTTTGTTCCTTCTTCACTGAATCTTGTTCTTACAACTCCATGTGGAGATGCTACAGTTGTGACAAAAGGTTCCAAGGTGGCAGCAGCATCGTTCCCACAAAATTTGATGCTTCTTTCACAGACTTCAGCACTTTTCATCATCGACACAGTCTTCCAATCCTGTAAGTTTTGCTTTATATTTCATAAATAACAAAATGGGTAATGGTCTCAGTTATGCCAGCATAGCAAGCAGACAGCCCCTGCAAAGTCCTTTAAGTCCATCTGCCTGATGCACTTCTGGGCACATTGCAAAGCACCCATGTGCTTTTCCCCGTGGTTCCTTGCATCAAGCTGTAACCAAATCTTTATAAGCCAAGTGGGGTTGGTTGCAGTGATTGCAGTAAAACCTGCCATTGCAGCTGAAGTCATGTGAACCTGGGTAGAGTCACGAATACACCATTCAATTTGTCCTTGCAATTGGAATAAGCAGCAAAGTATAGTGCTCTAGAAGGAGACACCTCTGCTATGCCCTTCTTTATCCTAGATCACCCTTAGACAATGGAGGGGTCCAGAAGACACCCTCAGTTAACACTAGCTTTAGCCATGGAGTTCAGCAGAGCTTCAGAGATATAAACTGTCACAGAAGACGAATATAGCTGTGTTTTCACATCTTCTAGGGGACACCCCAGCATAGCTCCCACTGTGCCATCACATTCCCCAGCAAACAGATGCACCAGCATGTCCCTCTGGTTCATTCTTTCCCCAGTATGTCCTCCCAGCACTGAGGAGGGAAGACACAGCGTACTCAGCTGCCTGCTACAGCCCGTGGCTTCTGTCCTGAAAGGAGACATACAGAGTCCCTGAGAGGGCCAACACCTGCTGGCTGCATTCCATGAGCCACAGTACTCTTCACTGGTGCTGCCCCCTCACCCTCATGTTCTCCTGTGGTGTGTTCCTGCTGCCTTTATTTAGATTCTTACTTCTTTGTTGTTGTTGTTATTATTATTATTATTAATTTTTATTATTATTATATACTGTTCTGAAAAGTATGGTTTCCTTAATTTTTCACTTGGCGCATTCATTGTTTGTGTACAGAGACACTGATTTTTGAGAGTTGATTTTGTATCCTGCTATGCTACTGAATTTGGTGATTAAATCAACAAGTTTCTTGGTAGAGTTTATGGGGTCTTCTATGTATACAATGATATCTGCGAATAATGATAATTCCACTTCTTCTTTTTCCTATCATTATTTCATTTATTTCTGTTTCTTGTTTAATTGGCCTGTTTAATGTTTCCAGAACTATATTGAGTGGTGACAGTGGACATCTTTGTCTTGTTCCTGATTTTAAAGTGAAGGCTTTCAGCTTTTGTCCATTTTATATGATATTTGCTTTTGGTGTATCATAGTTTGTTTTTATCAGGGTGAGGTAAAGACCATCTATTCTAATTTTAAGTAGCATTTTTCTCATAAATAAGTGTTGGACTTTGTCAAAAGCATTTTCTGTATCTGTTGAGATGATGATGTGATTTTTTTTCTTTGGCTCTGCTGATGTGGTGTATTATATTTATTTGTTTGCATGTATTGATCCTGGAATGAATCCCACATGGTCATGATATATAATCTTCTTGAGAGTTTGCTGCATTATCTTTGCTAGTATTTTGTTCAGGTATTTTATTAAGGAGATTGGCCTGCAGTTCTCTTTTTTGTCTGGGCCTTTCTCTGGTTTTGGTATTAGAGTAATACTTGCTGCCAAGAATAAGTTTGGGAGAATTTCTTCCCTTTCGATTTCATTGAAGAGTTTGAGAAGAGTTAGCTTTAGATAGTCTTTAAATTTCTTGTAGAATTCAGCTGTGAATTTTCTTTGTTGGTTGTTCTTTTATTGCATTTTCAATTTCATTGACTAAAATTGGGTTATTTAGAATTTTCATATTTCTTGACTCAGCGTTGGTAGCTCGCACCTACACAGGGTTCTGTGCATTTCCTCTGTATTTCTTGACCTGTGAGAGTAAAGGTTGTAGAAGTTAGCGTTGATGATCTTCTAAATTCCTATAGGGTCAGTATGGATTTCAGTCCTCATGGAATGAATTTGAATTTTTTGATAAAGTTGGTTAGGGGTTTATCAATTTTGTTTATTCTTTCAAATAACCAACTTTTCCATTCATTAATTGTTTTTCTGCATTGCATTAAGTGATGCTCTTTATATTTTTATTATATCCTGCTTACTTTGGGCTTGACTTGCTGTTACTTTTCTGGGAACTTGAGGTGCACCATTAGATTGTTTATTTGGTCTTGATCTGTTTTCCTGTTGTGTGAATTCACTGCTATAAATTTCTCTTTTAAGACTGCTCTCATCGCATCACAAAGGTTCCCATTAGTTGTATCTGAACTACGGTTAAATTTAAATATTGCTTAATTTCTTCTTTGATTTCATCTGTGACCCACTGATTGTTCAGGAGGGTGTTATTTAATTTCTATGTGTTGTGGGGTCTTTGCTGTTACTTTTATCAATAATTTCCAGTTTATTTGCACTAGGATCAGATAATACTAGGAATAGCTACCCCTGGTTTTCTCTGGGTTCCTTTCATATGGAGTACCATTTCCCATCCTTTGACTTTCAGAGTATGAATTTCCTTTGGAGTTCAATATGTTTCTTATATACA
Source organism: Ctenomys sociabilis (assembly GCA_004027165.1). NCBI lineage: Eukaryota > Metazoa > Chordata > Mammalia > Rodentia > Ctenomyidae > Ctenomys > Ctenomys sociabilis. The sequence goes on from PVKA01028957.1 coordinate 23,025, forward strand.
TCATATTGTTGGATTTTGTTTCTTTATTTCAGTTTCTTTCTTTCTTTCTTTCTTTCTTTCTTTCTTTCTTTCTTTCTTTCTTTCTTTCTTTCTTTCTTTCTTTCTTTCTTTCTTTCTTTCTTTCTTTCTCACCTTGTGCTTGCCAGAGAGGTACTTGTGCTACTGAGCTATCACCCTGGCCCTGTATTTTGTTTCTTGACTCTCTATGCCAGTCTGCTTCTTTTCACTGGAGAATTTAGCCCATTAACATCGATGACTGCAATTGATATGCTTTGGCCTATCTTTGTTCCACTATTCTCCTGCTGCAGGTTCCCTCCTGTCTCCTCTGTTTCATTGCTTGCTTTGCTTGTTGGATACTTCCCTTTGTTGTTCTTGGAGCTGTGCTCACGTTTGTGTCCTAGAATATCTTTGTGGGGTTGTTTTGGTGGCCATGGGTTTCTTCAGTTGTTACGTGTCATGGAAGTGTCTTTTTTTTTTTTTTTTTCTTTAATTTTATTGAAGTACAAATGTCACTCAGACAGTTTCAAGACATCTTAACAATACAGATTTGATAAATTAATACATTGCAAACTGTTTTGGTATTGTACAAGGTGCATACATGATATTATATTTACATGGAAGTGTCTTATCTCTCCATTAAATTTGATAGTTCCGGCATAGTACATCAATCTGGATTGGAAGTTGTTTCCTTTCAGAACCTGGAATATTTCATCCAAGCTCTTCTTGACTTGGTGATTTATATTGAGAAATCTATCATGATTACTATGGGATTTCTGTTATGGGTGATCTGTCTCATTTCTCAAACAGCCTCTAATATTCTGTTTTCTTCATAAGTTTCTAGGATTGTGATTATGTGTCTGGGTGTAGATTTGTTTTGTTTATGGTTAGTCAGAGTTCTATATGCCTCATTTTTCTGTATGCCAGTATCATTCTCCATGCTTGGTAAATTTTCTGTACTATTTGTGCAAAAAGCCTTTTTATGTCCTTTGTGTTGACTCATACTGTCTCACACACTTATCAGACTTTTTTGCATTATCTTGCAGCTATTTAATTGTTATTTTCTTGTTCAGTGTTATTTTTAAGACATCTTTCCCTTCATAGTTGTGATGGTGTCTTCACAGCCTGGAAATCTGTTTTACTGGAACAGTTTTGTCAGCTTTCAATGAAATTCTTAATTTTCTGGATATCTGTTTGAATATTTATCATGCATTCTAATTTTTCCTGTATTGTTTGGTTTTCTCTTCTCTACTTTTAAAATCTGTGTCTTCTTTAAGTACACTAAACAATTCTTTAGTGCTTGTTGTCATTTCCTTTTTAACCTGATAGGCTGTTTCTGATCCGATTTCTTCTGTTGCCCGCAGGAGTTGTTTCTTTGCTTCATGTGCTATCACTTCACGCTTTCAGGTGTGTGACGCCCATGTGCTCACCTAGTCGACAGTGTACTTTATTGCTGTGTTTTCTCATCTGATCTCTTTTTTTGTAAGGAGACCTATTAATATTAACAAATAGTAGTTGATGGTCTTTCTAACATACTGGAAGAAATTCAGAATTCAAGAGTTCATTATTTTCCAAATGATTTGTTTTAGAAAACCTTATTGGTGGTGACTGGCCAGAGGTGGCCACTGCGAGGGATGGGAAGTGGCAGGTGTGGTGGCCATTGCAGGCTGTGTTGCTCTTGGCTTTTGAAATACCTATGGCCCAGGGAAGGCGGCATGATTCACCCTCTTGGAGGGGTGAACATAGCCATTTACAGATGGTATTCAGAGAGAATAATTAATTCACTCTTGATATCTCTCTGGGTTTCTTTCAGTGCAAATGTCTGATACACTTACATAATACAAGAACCAAGTCTTCTCATGAGTTGGTTGTGTAATGATCCTGTCACAAGCCTTACAAGTATATGACACCATCCCTGGGATCCTGTCACAAGCCTCACAAGTGTATGACACCATCCCTGGGATCCTGTCACAAGCCTCACAAGTGTATGACCCCATTCCTAGAATCCCAAATGGCTGCCAGGCTGCAAAATTGATCTCAGAAGTTAATGCTTTCAAGGAAAAAATCTCTTTCTTGAAAGACTAGAGTGCTTTTATGGATCAGACAGTGAAACAAGCACAAGAAATAATCACATTCCCATCTGCTTTGCCTTCAGGCAATGGTCAAGGTCAACCCTAGGGCTTAGTTGCCATGGGAGAGATCACGGGTGCCACATTAGTTCTATTCATATTTAAGGTCTTAGAGTTCTTTCATGTATACTTTCCACAGTCTTATAATTAACTTACCTTTTCTTATAAGCCAATTCAAACTCAGTTTCACAACTAGGAAAAACACCTGTCAGTTAAAATTATAAGTTACACTTTTCCTCCAAATATTGGGATTTGCTAGCCTATGAAATGCCACAGGGTGCTAATTGGTAGAGGCTTAACTTGCTGTCTCCTTGATACCACCCCAGCAAACAAACAGGCACTAGCCCATTAAAGTAGCTTAAATCTAAACCAAAATCAAACAAGGAGAAACATAACAGCATCCAAAATGCCATCTTTTTTTGTGTGATCTTGCCTTAACTGGTAACCATGGTAAGCAGGCTTTGCCTATACTTTCTTATTTGCTGCAATAACTGCAGCCACTTTTCCATAACTCTGAGCTTAACTCACTGAAAGGGGCTACTCCAGGGTTCCAGAAGCACTTGAGCTCACAAACACGGAGGGTAGCCATGGTCTGAAGGATGACCCTTCATCCTGAAAGTAACTTGGGCATATAAGGAATTTACAGCATTATAGAGATGATTGAAAGAAATATGTTTAGAAACACTTGACACACACAGTGTAAATGCTTCCTGGCCCTCCACATGTTTGTGACAACAAATGTACCTCAAATGCTCTGTAATTGCTCTTGCAGATTTAGAGTTGTCATCATGGTTTAGAATTGTGTATCTGCTCTCAGGAGCAAATAATAAAACATTTGTTCATGGATTCATGAGTATCATAAAAATCATTGTCTCTCTTAGGTCTTTAAAAACTGTGAATTCCAAAGCATCTCCTTAAATAACTGAGGCTGCGAGCTTCTCCTGGAGAATCTGACAGGCATGAAATTTCCTTTCTGGAGACAGGAGCCACCTTCTTGTTCGGTTTGGGCAGAGCACCGACTCTGCCAGCTACCTCTGTGGAAAAGGGAGCCACGTTTGGAAAGGAGTCAGCAAAGCTCAGATCACAATTGTTTTCCTTGCCAGGAAAGCAGAGTCAAGCTGGAGCTCTGACAGCTGTGCCTTGTCAAGGGTGGGGGGACTCTTCAACAGAGCACAGAGGCGCAGTTATCATTGTCAGGCATCCTGCCCCAGCTCTGCACATGATCTGTCCATCATTTAAAAACTGGTGTGCATATTTCTGGATGGCTCTGCTGAGAAACAGCGGCAGCAGCATGCTTTTTTTTTCCTTCATCTGATTTTGGCTTTCTAAAAACAATGAAGATATTTTTGCTCAGAAGGAAAAAAGAGATAATTACAGATCAATTTCAAATATGTCAGGGGCAAAGTTATAAAGAGTATGTTCAGCTGGAACTCAGGCACTTTCATCATTTCCATAGTCAGTTAAAATAAAGGCACTGCTTGGCAATGCTATCACAGTTTCAGACTAAAGGACACAATTCTCCACAGCTTTCATGAATCTGGCTTAAAGAGAAAGATTCTTTGTTCTGGCCAAATGGCTGCTTGGAAAGAGTGAAAGACTGAGACAGCCTGTCTGCCTGCCCACGTGCCCAACTGCCTGCCTGCCTGAATTATCTGTCTGTCTGTCTGCCTGCCTGAATTGCCTGTCTGTCTGCCCACCTGCCTGCCTGCCTGCCTGCCTGTCTACCTACCTTCCTGCCTGCCTGCCTTCCTGTTTGCCTGTCTGCCTGCCTGCCTGTCTGTCTGCCTGCCTGCTGCTTGCCTGCCTTCCTGTCTGTCTGTCTGCCTGCCTTGCTGCCTGTCTACCTGTCCCTCACCCTCTCCTTCTGCTCTTTCCCTTCCTCCTCCCACAATATGAAATATGATAATGATAATGTGAACATTTTGGGACAATTCATGCAGTAGGGATTCCTCCAAAAGTTCACTGTGCCAGTCATGTTGCACAACATATTTTCTTTTTTAAAACTTTAATTTCACATCAAGTGGCAAGAAATGCAAACTCATTTATTATCAGGCCTATCTTTCAGTCCATTTTTCATGGCTATCACATAATACTTGAGGCTGGCTAATGTATAAAGAAAACAGATTTTGGTCACAGTTCTCCAGGCTGAGTGGTCTCTGGTGGGGCCACTTGGGTATGTCATGACATGGTAGATAGGATGGAGAGGTCAGGACAGAGGCTTCAACGGCCAGAGATGCCAGACTCATTTTCTAAGTGGCTGCTCATGCTTGGAGCTAATCCTCTTCTGGGACTTCCCTGGTCTGTCAGAATCCCGTTAATCCCCTCACCAGGGTGGCCGTGATGCAGCTACCGCACCTCCTACAGGTCCCTGTCACACCTGTCAAAGTGCTTATGACCCTGCAGGGGAGTCTCCGCAGCACTCATGCTGAGAAGCGACCCCACCTGGAGGGCTGTTGAGGAAGGAGTCCTCGTAGCAGTAGGACAGTTCACCAGGACTGAGGCAGGACCCTAACGCGGGTATCGGACGGTGCCTTAGTGCTGGGTGTGGCCGGGTCACATTTGCCTCACTTGGTGAGCTGGTTACTTGGTCCCTGGGGATCCATGTGGGAACCTGCCCATGGCCTTCTCTCCTTGGAGCCTACAGTGCCCCCTCATCCTTTCTCAGGACCTTTTTGCATGTCCTCCGCTGCTGTGTGAGGTGGCCATACTGGTGAAGCTGTGTGGACTCGGGTTTCTCATTGCACCGCAGGAGAGCATCTGCACTCTCTGTGAAGCTCCATGCATGCGGTACGCTCTGCACAGAGCCCCGCGCATCACCGAGGTCAACAACATTCCTTTCCTCGCCTTAGAGACAGCGCACGCCCCAGCTGAGTGGTTATTTGCACCAGGCTACTGAGAATTTTGGCAAATTTACCTGTTGGAGCATCTGTTGTTTCGTTCCCAGAATAAAAAAAGCAAAGTGCTTGGTGACAGTCACATGCTAGGAAAGTGACTTTGCTAGAGCTGCTTGGTGAGTGAGGTCGGCTCGCAGGCCTTCCTGCCCAGCGCTGTGACGCTGGCCCCAGACCTGCACCTTTCTTTTTTTTTTCCATTTATTTTTATTTTATTAAAATACAAATGTCAATCAGACAGTTTCAAGACACCTTAACCATACAGAGTCGATGAATTAATACATTGCAAACTGTTTTCATAACGTTTTGGTACTGTACAAGGTGCATACATGAAATTATATTTACAGGTATTTTATAGCTGAATTATATCAAAGATTCAATAATTATTTACCTAGTGGATGACCATAGCACTAAAAGCTGACATAATATCCTGTCCAACCACCATTAGTGCAGATCTTGCCTCTCATAGAATTATGTAGAAGCACAGCGTTATCTATCCCAACTGTACTGTCACCCTTCCTTTGTCTACACCTGTCAAAAGTGGGCACTCCATTGACATTCAACTACCTTAGGTGCTTGCACTCGACACCACAATCCAACACAGTCCAGCATTCTGCAACCATAGGGAGTTATTCAAAGAAATTGTCGACCATATCCATTTACAGCTCAGCTTAATATTATGGGCTCACGATGTATACTTCATTTTTATACATTTATGCTTTTCTGCTGGATGGTTAAGACCTAGGTAGATCAAAACTTATATACCAACACATGTACTT